>APFE031043539.1:66891-82219 GCA_000404065.3 Pinus taeda | reverse complement strand
TGAAATAATATCATTATTTAAATATTTTTTTGAAAAACTAGCTGTTACTTAATAATATCTGTTTTTAATATATTAATAAATTAATATTATAATTTAAACACTATTGTTCAAATATAGTCGTTACTTGAAATTATGTCTCTACATTGCTCTCTATTTAAGCCTTTGCCATGGTCTGCCTCTTCATCTGACCCTGATGATGAACCACACTTGTTGGTTCGAAACACGTCAGCCAAAAAATTCTCTCATGTGATTTCTACCAAAAGACTTTGTTTAATTCATTATGGATCACAAAAGCTTGAATATAGAAAATAATGAAAAAGATGTTACATTGTCCAACTCGTTTACAATAGATGGTCTTAACTTGCCGAGTGGGAAACCAAGTCTATTGACCATTTCTTCACTGAATAACGAGTCCAAACTTTAAACATCATCAAAACTCAAAGTGTCACAAAAGACATAACATCGACATCAACCTAAGAATCTAAAACCAAGCATGAGTCTATAGCATAAAGCGTATGTAGAAACTAGGAATCATAAGATTTCATGGGTGTTAGGTCTTGAGCACTTGATTCCGGAGGTGCTAATGATGCCATGCAAGAGATGTGTCTCTCAATCCTAGCAAGCCAACTGTCCATTTGTTTCATGTAAAATCTCATATTTTGTTGCTCCCTCTTTACATCTGCCAAGTTGGAAAATATATGATATTGATCAGTCTGCCTCTCCATCAGAATCCTTGCCATTAGGGATTTCATTTTCCAATACAAGAAAAGGCTTGAATATACTCCTTTCTTCTACCCCTAGTGTGTTCAAGGTTAGACAATAATTGTCTAAATTCTTCCACCAATTCTGAGTTTGACATGGAATGTGTATCTCGCGCTGCCATCTCCTCCAGATGGTGCAATTCATTTTGAACTTTAGCTGAAGTAGTTTCATGAAAGGTGTCTGTAGCCTGTCTACCCTGAGATTGATCCCAACTATGCCCCTATGGGCCACGACTGCTCCCCTTGACGACAGCGCATATGTTGTCTCTACATTGTCACACACACACACACACACGATCAATCTTTTTCCTTTTTTCCACTGTTCACCCCCCACTGTTGTAGCTAAGGATGGTTGGATGCTTCCTCTCCAGTGCCAACAAACAACCCTAAGCATTGATGTAACTCAATTCATTATTCAGAGCCCAAGGGGTCATAACGGCAGTAAGATGTGTTTTGCAACTAAGTTTTCTAACCTAACGAGTGACAGTCTTTTGAACCTACAACGGAATTCCTTTCCTCACATAGACTGGAGACTCACAATCCACACCTAGATAAACGAGTTTAAGGTAATCAGACTACAGACTTTGAATTGTATTAAACTAGAGCCAACAAGTTAAAAAAAAAAATTCCCCACCCAAATATGAGACACAAAGGAAAAGGCTTGTACAACCAAGCACTAACAGACCCACAAATATCAACCACCCAGGAATAACACCTCCCCGCTGGATAGAGCCCAAAGACAATGTTTTTTGTGGGGTTTCCACAATAACACTTTTGGCTATATGTGCCACATGTAACTAGAAATGAAACAATAACATAGGCACAACCCTTCGCTGCCCTATCTCCAGAAAACAATGCTCTACCCCCACGACACCAATTAATATCCACCCACAAAAACCACCTTCTAAAGTCAATAACTACCCCAATACTGAATTGGCTCAAGCACGGACAAAGGTGGTCAACTGAGACAAGCTTCATTTAATAAAAGGAACCCGAAAGAAACAAGTTATGAAATAGATAAAACAATCATTGTTGAAAGTGAAAGGCCATACATAGGCCTCGACATGAAGATTCCAAGCAAAATGCAAAGAATTCAAGCCAGACAGGGGATTATAAGACTCTGAAATAACATACCCATAACACTACATGCAGAGAGCTGGCCAAAAGAAACTCCCAAGCGCCAACAAAAATGAGAGTTCTAGAACACGATATCCTAAGTTGTGCCTCGACCTAGAATCACCCTCGCACCAGGACCTCTGCCGCACAAACTCCCAACTCACTCCCTCTATAGAAAATCTGACCAGGGTTCTCTCCCAGAATTTTATCTTGATTTTCAAACATTTGGCCCTCAACTGAAGCATAACTCCGCATCCTCCATCACCAAGAAGCATATTAATAGTGATGTCTAGGCAAAGGATATTAAACCATCGCATGTGCACGAGGTGACCATGCCACCCTCGTAATTTAATGTGTATCAATCTCATCCTACTCTAGGTGGAGGCACGGATCCCACCAGGCCTCTCTGTTGTCTTTTCACCCACATCAGGGAATATAATTCTCGAAAGTTTATTTAAATCTTAATTTTAAATTTATATTTGTTTATTACCAGCCTAGATCCATCTTAACACCAGATCTATCAAGTGTCGAGAGGGATCAAATCTCTCGAGTTACAAACCTATTTTTTGAGTGCAAAACTTGAGGAAAGGTTTGCACCTCGAGAGATTTGATCCCTCTCTGCGCTTGATAGATCTAGTGTTAAGATGGATCTAGGTTGGTTTCAGTCGTGTGCGATCATACAAAATTTGTTGAACATCTAATTATTTTGATCATGCTAAATATGTCTAAGATTAATTTGGTCAATTTAATTTAAAAATTGCATAGTTACCTCAGTTTGTTGAGATGAGAGACTCTATTAGTAACTTAAATAATGAAAAATGATGAAATACAAATTTTGAGTGCAAAGTGTCAATGTAACAATTCTGATAGATAGAAAATGTGAATACTAAGAATATAGTCAATTACAAACAATCTTCATTGCAATCAATCTGAAACTATTTGGAATCATAGATCATTCAAACCCCAAATAATTTTCAATGGTAGTTATTTTCTATTACGGCCTTTGAATGCAAAGTAATTAAGAATGTTGACTGATGGAAAATGGGAATACTAAGAATGTACCCAATTATAAATTGTTTATAGTTTGAAGAAGCAAGCATTTGGGGTAAACAAACATTTTATTTAGGATGAAAATTCAAGTATTGTATTAATGGTTGAATAATTTTTATGTGCTTACACTGAGAGGTAGTGTGTATGTTTTGGGGGTGAGAAGGAGAGACAAGGGGAGATAGAGATATAGATGGGGGGGAGAGGGAAGAAGGGAGAGGAAAAGACAGAGATGGAGGAAAAGATATAGATATGGAGAGAGAAATGTCACAGAGAGAGAGAAGGGGAAGAAAGAGAGAGGGAGGGGAAGGAAGGGAAAGAGAGATATATAGATATGGAGAGAGTGTGTATGTTTAGGGGTTGAGATAGAGAGATAGAGAAGGAGAGACAATGGGAGATAGATATATAGATGGAGGAGGTAGAGATGTGCTTACACTAAAATCAGTGCACAATATTAATATAATACTACTGATATTACTGATATTTTTAAGTGTGGTTGTCCCATGAATCTTCTAATAGTTTTACTATTGAAATAGAAAATAGAGTATTATGGTTTCGACTTAAGGAGATAGAGGAGTACAAGGGTGTCACTTGTTTAGTGCTCTGGGATCATGGATAGTGAGGAGCTCTTTAATGTCTGAAGATAAACTCCAATTTACCTATGAGGTCAACTCCGTGGTCTTAAGCCTAATTCCACACTTTAAAGACAAGCCCAATGTCTAAGTTCCTTGTTGGGGGGCATAAATTTCTAGTAGATCGCAACTTACAGGGAATGTTTAATAATTATTGTCAAGGCTATAATGAGGGTGTGGAACTAGGTTTTTTTCTCCTTCCCGGCATAATCACACTTCCACCATTTCAAAGCAAATGTAGGGCACATAACTAACAACCGAGGGAAACTCTATCTGCTCAAATTTGCTTCCTCTTGTTATATCAATTCTTTGCAAGTATATGGTAACTCCTAGCTAGTGTGTGAGAGGATGAACAATCTTTTGCAAGTTTGTGATTTTGGACTAGAGGCTTTTACAAGGAAAGTGAAGGAAATCTCACAATTTTTCACAATTGTTTCCTTTGGCCATGTTTATTAAAAGCACAACAAAGAAGCAAACAGACTATCAAAGAGTGGTTTATTACTTCAAGAAAATCACTTTGTGATTTTGGAATTTCAAAATGGCACTAAGACCATTCTAAGGGATGCAACTCTTGACATCTTTTAATTTATATGAAAGATTCCTTTTGTAATTGTTTTTTGTTCTTGTCATAGAAGACTTTTGTTTCTATTTTTGACCCATGCATATAGCACATAAATGATATAGTTACAAGGAACCTAAAGTAAATGATCACCTTTCTTAATCCCTTAGTAGATCCTTGTGATGTTATGGTTTGTGTAGGGCTGATAGATAGTGTTCATGGCACATGATGAATGAATAGATAGTGCTCATGGCACAATATCCTTAATGAATAAATGATGCTTTTTTTTCTTTAGTAAAATTAAAAAAGAAACAAAACTTACTATTTATGGCAATTGCTTCCACTTTGTATCAAAAGGTTTGAGATCCACCAACCACCACAACTATCATTCTTATCATAAATGTTACAACTTGGATTAGGTGTCACTAGTTGCTCTAGTTTGTCATTTGTTGAAGAAATTGAACCCGAGATTAATGTACAAGAGGCGGCCTTGTAAACAAGGCAGAGTCAAGCGTTAGATGATGACTCAAAAACCCTATCAAGATGATGGATAACATTGGTGCACCTCAGAATCGAAGAAGGTTGTTGTGGCGCAATGGAATCATTAAGTCCATTAGGTGTTTGATTAATGTCATTTGATTTGAATGCATAACAAAAATATCCAGGCAATAACATGTACATGGAAATGATGAGAGCATACAAAGACAAGTTGGGTAAAAAAATAGTGAGGATCAATCTACATTAGTAGAGTCTAAATGGAGCTACAACATAGCATTAAGCAACTAATCAATTAGTTGTTGAATATGAATGGATGAGAATCATTCACCAAACACAATCTCCACATCTTGTATAAAAAAAAGGAGAAGGTCCATAAAGAAGGTGATTTGTTAAAAAAATGAAACCTTGGATCTATGGCAAAGAATTCCAGCAACATTAGAGGGCCTAATTCAAGCTTCGTGGAAGGTAAAAAGTTAAACCTAAGGATAGCAAGCCTAAACCAATGCTACAATACCAAATGATGTAAAACAGAGGGTAGATTTATCTTTGTGATGGTTGGAAAAGGATATGTGGAAGGAAGATGGCACATGAGGAGGCAGTTGGAACTTCTCCAATGACCCTTTGTAGGGTCAAAATATATGGTTCATCCCTGATTTAGGTCGATGGGACTCTTTGTGGGATATCAACAAGCTTCACCATCAGGGGTCTAAACCATTGTAGGAGTCCACCATGGAGATTCTAAGTGAGTTATCATAGGATTTGAGTGGACATGGTGTCAGGATCTAGGGACAAAAGGAGTAATGACCCTAATCTTGCCAATCCATCAACCCTAAATGCTTGGTCAAAGAAGGATGGTATTTTGTGACACTCGATATATGGGTTGGTAATGTAATACCCTGGGTTTTGATCCTTGGTTTAATATTGTATGTTTGTACATGGTGAAAGGCCAAAGAACCTAGGTATGTAATGGTTTCAAGTATTATTAAGAAAATACATCAGCGTATGTTGAAAGACAAAGGACAAGAGTATGGTGGGGCATGATTCCATGACAGGGTGGTAGCTAGAGAGGCTATATCGTTTTATTTATATTTTATTGTACCCATATTTGATTTAGTTGAGAAAAAGGTGGGTATGTGAGCTTCTTGGTGAAGCCAATTGGATTTTAGAAGATGTGCATATTTAACCTTCCCCTTTTGTGCTTTTGGGTTCATTCATTCATTATTCCCATTCACTTTTGTTGTTCTTTCTTATGGGAGAGATGAAGAATTCAATTACTAAGAGTCATTGTTAGTGGTCATATGTTAATACTTGTTCTTTTCCAACATGAGTAGATGCTTAAGTGCATGTATACATTGGCATTTCTAGTGAAATTGTACATGGCTAAAAGTCTTTGGGGCTTCTAACATTAAGATTTTCTGATGAATAACACTAAAGCCCTAGAGGAAAATGGAATAGCATGAGAGAGACAGCATTGAAGAGAAAGGGATTATTTTCCTTGCATTGTACAAACTAAATGGGAAATAGAGCTAGGACTTGAGACTACCATGGAATTGATTGAGAAATTGTGATTGTTGTGGGATTGTGCAAGCAAATAAAGTTTGTGAGCTACCTATCTACGAGGATAGAGTTGGCCTTATTGGATATGGAGCCTGATTATCTTCCTGATTCAAAGGTCTTGTTTCAACCATGTTTGGATCCCAATCCCCAACGGGGAGGTTGGGGGGGGGGGGGCTTTCCCCTGCACTATTATTTCCTGGAAGATCTAGGAGAGGGCAGTTGCATGTTTGGAGTCCCCCTAGTGGGGGTTCGAGGGAAATGCCCTGAAGCTAAAAATAGAAGAAAAATTGTCTTGTAAAATATTGTAATTTCATAGTCAATCTGAGTTGTTCATTAGGCGGATCATCTGATGGTAGAAGTTATGTTTAATTTAGGGTTTTTTTCCCTAGAAGGAAACCCCTTGGTTTATATGAGGGAATTGTATTGCAGATGGGTATTATTATTTTGAGTAAGAGAGAGGAGACTGTGTGAGAGCGAAGAGGAAATTACAATGGATTTTTTGTAGGTTGTATCTCTTCATTTTGTTGGATAATATAAAAGGAAGGATTGGTTGTTTCTCTATGGATGTAGCCCAAACTTGGTGAACCACATATATCTGTGTCTCTCTTGTTCTATGCATTTATGTATTTGTGTTTCTGCAATATTTTGTGTATTTCATTGCTCCGTTAATTAATTTATAACAGGCCTCGGCATCCATCCTTGTGGAACCATAGTCTCAACCCTAGGGTGGCTTGTTGTAGAGAGTGAACGTGCAACAAAGCATATGGTTGGGCAGAATGCCTAACTTCTATAATTAGTTGGTCAAATATTCTTAAAGATAAGTGTTTTCAATGTTCTTTGTATTTACATTCCATTGCATTATTTAATGGTTATCATTGTTTAAAATATTGTATTCTTATGAGCATTTGCATTGCATATATTGAGTGTTTCTTGGTTATTTGCATGAAGTTGTGTATGTCGTGCATCATTTCTTGAATTTCTTGATTTTAAACGAAGGATATCATAGATGAAATTTCCCCAAGTAACTAAATTTTAAGTTTACCTGATTATGGGGGTGTGCCACAAGTAATCACATCGAATGAGGTTTATAGTGAGTTTGATTTCCTTTCCAAGTATGATATGGATTGACAAGATAGTTTTTCTAGTTATAATTTTGTTGGCAATGTGTTGAATTTGAAGTTTTTTAGTGGAGGCCCATCCTCAAATTTTGAGTTTGTGGGGTATAAGTCCTGAGAGGGCTCTAGAAAATCATATCGATGTTAATGTATCAAGAAGGCACAAGAAATAATTAGCCTGAACCTAGGAGACAACATGAAACTTGATGACATAATGGAGATGCAAAATTGAGTACTTGCAAGGCATTTTTCTATGAAGGGATTGAAGAACCTAACAAAGAATTTTTTTTTAATTTAGTGGCAAGGCCCTTTCCATGTACCTTGATTTTGGTAAAAGGATGGTTAGTTTGGGTGTTTAGGACAACCAAAGAAGCAAATAAAACCCCACACCAACATTGGAAGTGAGGATTTGAATCCCTATTCTTAAGGAAATGGAATATTGAGTTCGACGCTTGGTCAACTAGTGTGGACATTCTCCTAGCATCAATTCATATCCCAAGGTTTCCATTGATTTTTGGTCCAAGGATTTGTTTGAAAAAACTGGTAACACTTTAAGTATCTTTTATTAAGAAAAATCTAATTCTTAGAGGCTACTTAGTATGACATGGAATTAATCTTAGCGAGGTTGGAAGTGAGCAAAGGTTTGGTAAAAAATGATAGATATTATAAGGGAAGTTGACCTCTTTTACCTTAGTTTGGACTATGATGGGATTCCATTCAAATGTGCATGTTTCCATTGTTGTTGGCACCTTGCTACAAAATGATTTTTTCCAAGCATGTGGAAGAACTAGGCTCCAAGGAAGCATAAAAAAGGCTTGAAGACATTGGAATTGGAAACACTCCAGATTATGAGCATGAAAGAGGATGGAGGAGATTCAAGTGACTTTAGATGTTCTTCAAAAGAACCTAACTTAGATGTGGTCAACAACAACAAGGGGAATAAGGCAATTTCAACTAAGATTCGCGTATCTCACTCTATGAATATGAGTTTTTCTTCAAAATATTTTATTTTTGGGATATAGGAAATGAGGTTAGGTCCAAAGAACCAAAATCTCTAAGTGATTTTCTACCTTGCTTGTTGGGTATAAAATATCCCAACCCATTGTGTATCATACCTAGCCCTAGAATAATAGAGGATTTGGGTGCTTAGCAAGCACTAAAAGGCCACCTTTGAAAACCCTATTATGGAATATACCATGGATAGAAAGGGTGTTGTTGTAGAAACTGAAACACCCTCCAAAATTTTGGCTTGCACGCAAATTTCAGAGCCTTCCTTGGTCTTTCCCTTTATTATTGTAAACACTTGAGCTCATTTCATGAGATTTCTTAGAGTCTTTTCACCCCTTTTGCTTGTTTGATCACTTGTCGTCTTTTGGCATGTTTGACTATTTTACCATTCTTGTGGACCTTTTCTGGCATTTTTGAAGGTTTGTCTTTGCGTATTTGAGTTTTCCTAGCTATGTAAACACCCATCACATTCATACACAAAGTTTTAAGCACTATCCCACAAGTGGTGTCACAGTTCCTAAAGTCTATCTCAAGTGTCACACTTGTCACTTCTTGTTATGAGACAGTCTCACAGAGGGTAGTACTTTGTCTTGTTGTTCAGGTGGTCTATGTTGTCATGTTGTCGAAGTATGTTAAGTGTGTGATCACAATTTCAAGTTCTTAAAGAGTTCACTTTCCTCCCGCACTTAGCCATTTCTTTGAAAATCTTCCTAATCGGGCAATTCAATTTCGCCGGACCTCAACTGGCCTATGCACTACGCAGTCTTAGTCCTCAGTGATGCAACCTTGTTGCCTAGAACTACATAGTGCGCAGTCACTATCACCCAGGGCAGTTGCATTGCACAATTCCAGAGTTGAGCATCCTCCCTTCATCCCCAGAATTATGCAGTAACTCCTCCTAGCTTGACTTGAACTACACACTTCGCAATCTCATTCCTCAAGCTTCTACCCTTGCCTGCTGGAACCCCACAAGTCACAAAGAACTCAGGGTTCCTTGCCTCCCATAACTACATAGAAGTGTCCCCCAGTGTCCCCCCCCCCCGAGCTAGAGCTCACTAGCCTCATGAACTGCACAAATTTGTCCTCCAGGTCTCTCTGTTGCCCAATCCTCCTTGCCTCTCAAAACACGTAGATATGTCTCCTAGGGTCCCATCCTGCATCAGCCACTGACTGTCTCAACTGCACAATCATGTCTCCTAGTGGCCCCTGCACAATTTTTCCCCTCAGTGAGGATTGTGCTCAGAAGTTCCTCATCCAAGCCTTAGCTACACTCTATGCAGTCTCAGTGACTAACCTCTCTCCCTGTCACCTAGATTTGCGCAATGCGCAGTTGTTGAGCCCTCTTTCCAGCCTTGGCCTGTCCCAGGCTCAGTCCATGGATAACAATGCATCATCTTAGATTAGGGATTTTTTGGATCAATGTCGTCCCATGCATGAAGACTCACTTACAACTGGACGGACAAAGAAACCTATCAAGAGCAAGCAAAAGGAACACATGTATGCACCCACCTCTCAAGACCAAATATCATTGAAGACCCTGCACCATCAAGTTATCCAGAGGAGAAGAGAAACCACATCCAAGGACACATATATCACTCAGCAACAACAACGACTTGACATTGCCACCTCAGCAAGCCAGTCCATGTCAGCAACGTCATGTCAAGTCGTGTCATGATTTGTAAAAGGCCACATCACTATTATGAGCCATTTATATTGTAAATCAAATGTAATGTAAAGTGGAAGTCCAATAGACACACATGAATATGAAGAGTCATGTTAGATGAAAAGCCATAGGAAGTTGAACAATCATGAGGGTAGTCAAAGAGTCATAAGGGTCAAGCATCACCCCTTGGTTATATATACCCCCTCATTGTATGAGCACAAGACTTTTCACCTTGGTTCCTCCCGCAAAGGATAGAGAATTTCAGTCAGTTCTTTGAGGAGCAAGGAGTGGCTCCAATGTCCCACTATTGGGGCTAGTGATGTACAATGTAAATATGTGTCTTGGAACTCTTGGTTAATTACAAAACCCTTTTCAGGCCAGCACATTTCCATGCATGAGTTATGGATGTTTGTAAGACTATTCTATCAGCATTTATATTTCATGTTTGTTTTCATATGTACTAAAATAGTTAAACTATTCTGGTTGTTTTAGTGCTTATCTTGTTGGGAATGTGTTGTAATGGTTGTCACTGTTGTCTCATCCTTGCGGACTATTCCGCAGGATACTAGACAGACCTTTCCTTACTTATCGGTTATAATGACCGTCACATCCGATGTGGACTACTCCACTTGATGATAGACGCATATTTCCCTGTTCATTGGTTGTAACGACTATTGAATCTGTTGTGGACTATTTCATTGGATGTTGGATAGGCTTTTTTGGTTCATGTGTGTCTCTTCCTAGGTGATACTATTGCCTCTCACTTAGAGGCTCACTTTTCCTCCCCGTTTTTGCGGTAAGAGAACCTAGACACAGTTGCATTGCACACTCACCAGGCACACTCACCTTGTTGTTCTAAGATACCATTGCATTACTCTCTCGTGTTGACAGCTAGAGCTGAGGCAAACCTTTAAGAATTTGACAACTAGACCATTATATTGGATGGGACTCCTACACCAAATGTTGTGAGGTTTGATTGGGACCTCATATTGGGGAGATCCCTTGAATTTTGGTGGGTCTAGCACTATCAACAAGTACACAAGGCGCCCATCCCTTGGAATTGGTAAAGTACAATTTAAGACCTAAAAGCAAAGGCACCCTCAACTTTCTAAGAGAGGTGGCAAGGGGCTTAGGTTTTTTTGAATAGAAAGAACCTAAATCCAATCAAAGGGTAAGGAAACCATTCATGTTTGTGGCCCTAAAATAAGCATCCCTGGAAGTCAAGAGTAGGTAACAACTATCATTAATTTAGATTCTTGGAGGAAATGCCCCAATCGATGGTTCCAAATGATTTCACAAACCTTAATGGCAAAGGGATGGCTAATACCTTAAAGAAGTTGGTCGAAATATATTAGTAGACAATATCAAACTTTCTATTATTATATTGTAAGAGACAATGATAGATGGGGAGAGAATCACTCAAAATCTCTCTAAATTATTAAGTAACAAGGATTTCTATTTTATAGATGCCATTGAGAGGTTAGGAAGGAATATGACTAGATGGAACCTGTTGGAGGCCCTGAGCTACTGTATCAGTGCTGATGGTTCCAAGGTTTCCATTCCTCCAAAACTCATTATTTTCTATGCAATATTCTATTGAATTTTTTTAAAGTGTCCACTTCAAATTGAGTTCGGTCTAGCAACAAATTTTCATCTAAGGGTTCTATCTCAAGTAAACCAGAAGGGTCTTATCAATCCCTCTCTTTTCTTGTTTTTTGTTTTTGTTTTGAGGGTCATGATATAACATATTTGTATTTTTAGATTTTCCCTCATTCCCTTGTGTAGACTTGGTATGTAAACTTACTATGGTTTTCCTGGTTGTAACTCTTGTTAATTGTTTTAGTTATGAGGGTTGTATTGCACCCTACTAGTAATTTTCTTACTAGTGTAGCCCCAATATTGTTTTTTTTTAGCCCCATAGAAGCCAACTATTGTTATTGTTGAGCCCTTACATTATTATTGTTATGTAGGCCCTAATTATATTTTGACCCTTTAGACTCCTCTATATACCAAGGAGGCCTTGTCATCCAAGAATTGTTCATTTATGTGATGTGAAAGGAGGTTGGCCCCTCGAAGAGGTTTACTTTCAAGTCATTGATATATCTTTTCTTTTGTTTTTGTCATCTAGTTACATAACATTTGATACATTTATCTGGAAAAATGATTCATTATGGTAAAAATATTTCTTATATCTATGTAAGAACCCCAACTCAAACAAAAGGTTCTTTTGACACTGCACACCTCTCCTCTAGGAGGGCACTCTAGATTTTTTTAAAATTACCATAGGGTCAAGAAGGAACTTTTTTGGGATGGCCTTAAATTTGATAGTCAAAATTTTGCGGCATAATGTTTGGTTTTCCAACAAAATAAAGTGGAGACAATTAAGACCCCGGGTCTTTTACAACCATTGGCTATTCCAAGTCAGCGTTGGGAGGAGGTCCCAATGAATTTTATCATAGGTTTACCCAAGTCTAAAGGAAAGAGTGTAATCATGGTGCCAGTTGATAGAATTACCAAGTATGCACAATTTTGTGCGCTATCTCATCCTTTCAAAGCTAGTACAATCACTACTGCATTTGTGGAAACATTTCAAAAGCTACATGGAAACCCAAAGATTATTTTAAGTGACATAGATCCTATTTTCACTAGAATTTTTTAGACAAAATTATTTTCTTATCTTGGTACTCAATAGCTCATAGCTCATCTTATCATCATCAATCTGATGGGAAAACTGGGATAGTGAACAAATATTTGGAAGAATATCTTCGCTGCTTTGTATCTGAAAACAAACAGAATTGGTCAAGTGGTTACCTTTGGCAGAATGGTGGCAAACACTTCCTTCCATACTACAATAAAAATCAACCCATTTGTGGTGCTTTATGGATGTCATCCACCATCCATCACATCGTCTTTAAAATACAATTGTAAGGTTCAAGTAGTGGAAGATCACATCAAGCATCGACAACAAGTTCTCCAACTCTTAAAAGATAACCTGACTCCAGCACAAAATTGAATGAAACAATAGGGAAATCAACATTGTAATGAAAGAAGTTTTCATGTGGACGATTGCGTATTTTTATGGCTACAACCATACAAATAAATTACCTCAAACAAGTCAAGAAGGATAATTAATTATCACCCAAGTACTATTGCCCTTATAAGGTATTACAAAGGATTGGTAATATGACTTACAAATTAGAGCTTCTTGCATCTTCGTGAGTACACCCAATTTTCCATGTTTCATGATTAAAGAAGGTTATAGGTGACAAGCTCCCAGTTCAAACTATATTGCTAGAACTTGACGAGGAAGGAAAAGTCATATTGGACCCTGAATCAATCATAGAAACAAGAATCCGACAACTACGAAATCGATCAATTTCAGAGTATCTCATTAAATGGAAGAACTTACATGTTGAAGATTCCACACAGGAGGATGAGTGTTTCATACAGAAGCATCCAAAAGTACTCAAGCATTTAGGACACCATTGTTTCGAAGGATAGGGGCATGTTAGGTCCCTATAATACTAGTATAGCCCCCACATTGTTAATGTTGTGCACCATAGAACCCCCATATTACTATTGTTGAGCCCTTACATTATTATTATGTAGGCCCTATTTATATTTTGACCCTTTAGACTCCTATATACCAAGGAAATATTGCCATTTGAATCATCCAATAATTATTCATTTATGTGATGTAAAAGGAGGTTTCCCCATTGAAGAGGCTTAGTTTCAAGTTGTTGATCTATCTTTTCTTCTATTTTTGTGATATGGTTATATAACATCGGGGAGGGAAATCGCTTGAGGAATTGGTGAATTTAAATACATCATCAATGGGTTGTATGAGAGGCTTAAATGGGATGATTGTGCAATAAATCAACTGAAAAAGAAAAGGACATGCTCATGTGTCTTCTAACTCTAACAACAAGCAATAAAGGAAAACAATTAAATAACAAGAATGGGTTGCATTGTCAAAGACAAGTTGATTGCATGGAGCATTGGAAAAAGACAAATGATTGGTCTATTGGGCGAGCACAAAAACAAGTCGACGAAGGAAGAACGAATGACACTCACACAAGCATAGATAGTGGAACAGAACAATGGTGAAAATTGGGAGAAATTTCACCAGGGTTAGAGGTGTAACAAGAGAGCAATGATCAGAATCACAGTGATCGAGCTCTGGAGAAGTGAACCAATTGAAGAACCCACAAAAATTCTTGCTAGGTGAAAACATTATAAAGAGAAGTGGCTTGCCTGAAGAATGAAGAACCCACTAGAAGCTTGTAGATTAATGAACCCACTAGTTTGGGAAGAGACATACAATTGCTGATGAACCACCAGGAGTTACCTTGGAGCTGAAGCTCTAGTGCTTGAGTTACTGATGAAGTACCTGGAGAGTATAGGCTCTAGTGCCTCCTTCCTTCTCCTATTGTGTCATATTTGTAAATCCTTCAATCCTATCCCAAGTTGTTCTTAAGGGGGGATGTTAGGATATTCCGACACATAGGAATAGTTCAGTATAACTTGGTCTAGTATAGAGTTAGGTAAAGTGTGTTTCTTTACTATGTACATTTGTAACTTACAATCTGATGGTCACGATATGTAGTGATCCAACGGTTTCTCTCTCCGGTATTACTGACACTTGATCTGTGGCTTGACACCCGATTGGTCCATGAATTCTATTTAAAGCGCATGGAGGGTCATTTGTAGGTTAACCGTGCATGAGAGAAGCTTATGTAAATTTTCATTCTTTTATTAATAAATTGCCTGTAGTAGCCACGTTGGCGTAGGTCGTGGACTGTTTCCCTCTCTGAGGGTTTTAGCCACGTCAAAATACTGGTGTATTGATCTGTGATCTGTTTGTGAGCGGTGTCCTTTTGGTGTTCTTTCTGAGGAACTTACCCTGTATATTCCTACATGGCATCAGAGCTATTTGAGGGCCGCGTCCGTTGTTGATCCAAATCTGAAGCCGATAGAACTGCATGCGACTGCCATCTCCTAGATCTGTTGTTTCTGACTACTTTCGGGCCGAGAGGACTGCTCTGTTGTGTTGGGAGCATCTGTTCAAGTGAGGAACCCCTTTCATTTCACGCGAAAAGGTTTCCGGTAGCCCTAGCTGCGTCATTTTTTAGATCTGGAGGTATACAGTGTTTATTTGCAGTTTACTGTGATTTTCTCTCTGTTTATTTCGGTTTGATTTCTGCGTATGCTCTTTGCCCTGTGACTCTATGCGATCTGGGCAAATCAGAAATAGAAAGGAAGAATTTTTTCTCATGCGTATGCTCTTTTCCCTACACCTTAGTGTGATCTCGGAAAATCAGAAACATTGAGGAAAATATTTAGTTTCTGGGTAAAGCTAACTTTAAGCCGTA
>APFE031043539.1:52418-66766 GCA_000404065.3 Pinus taeda | reverse complement strand
GTGTGATCTCGGAAAATCAGAAACATTGAGGAAAATATTTAGTTTCCGAGTAAAGCTAACTTTAAGCCGTAAGGCTTGTTTTTTTGCATGTCCGTGTTGAGTTTTGTGTTTTTGTTTTGTAGGGAGAAAAAGAGCTTTCTCAAGCAAACACGCAATCCAAAGCATCCTTGACTAAAAGAAAACAAAGCCAATCCCCCCCCCCGCCCTCTCTCTCTATCTTTTTGTATAGCTCACTTGGTTCAAATCTAATTTAAGAGAGTAGAGGTCTTGGGTTCAAATCTCCTTTTTGTTGAAAAAAGGAGCGTTTTTTTTTTCATTTCCGCACATTCCCGCACTTTGCCGGCACCTTCATCAACTTTTTTTAAAAAGATCATAACTTCTTCATCCGGAAGCCGTTTTCAGAACCGTTTTTTTGAACCAGCCTAATTTTTCAAGCTCTTTCCATTGGAACACTTAGTTTCAGCATATCTAGCTTCAGTTTCTGTAAAAAATGGAAAGTTCATGCCAAGTTATCCTTGACAGCACCAACTACTTCCAATGGTGGTCCTACATTGTGGATTTACTTAGAAGTAAAGGTCTTTACCGAATCACCACAGGCCAAGAAACCAAGCCAAAAGATGAAGAGAAAGCAGCCAAATGGGAAAATAGGCAAGATCAAACACGTGGGTTGATAGGGATGTCTATCTCTCCCAATCTTAGATTCCATATTGCTGAACTTGATACTCCTGAAAAAGCAATGGAGCAGCTTACTAAAGTTTTTGGAATAAAAATGAACTTAGAGCCCATCAGCTTGAAAATGAGTTGCTTACATTAAACCCCAATGATTTTTCTTGCATTGAAGATTTCTTGTCCAAGTTCAAGACCATTAGAATTCTCTTGGAAGGTGTTAAAGTTAAGAAAGAAGACAGTGCCCTTATCTATTGCATTCTTACTAAGTTGGGACCAGCCTACTCTGTGTTTGTTTCCACCTTCCATTCTACAAGAGAAGCCTTCATTTCTCAAGGACATGACTACAAGCCTCCTTCCTTTGATGCTTTTTGTGATTCTTTAATAAGAGAACAAGAAAAACTCTTACACCTTGGTCTTCTTTATCTTAGAAACTCTTCCAAGAAAGCGTTAATCGCCCAGCAGCAACCAAACTCAAAGAATCCTAAGAAGTCATATCCTAAAAAGAATGGTCCTAAACCAAACAAGGGTCCTAAGCAATTTCAGCCTCAAAATGAAAAATCATTTCACCAGAATGATAAGGCAAATAAAAACAAAGGCAAAAAGACTGATAGGCATTGCAACTTTTGTAATCGAGATGGCCACTTAGAATCTAAATGCTTTAAGAAGATGGAAGCCTTGGAAGCAGCAATGACGAAGCATAACATCAATTTGGAGCACTCTTCAAATTCATCTTCAGGAATGACACTTTCTGCATGTGGTTGTCAAGCATCTCGGTCTGGCTATGCATTAAATGTCTCTTCTTCCTCTAATTCTCATGAATGGCTCATTGATTTTGGAGCTTCTTATCACATGGCCAAAAATAAAGCCATGTTTTCTTCTTTAAATGATTGTAACACCAAAAATATATATGTTGGTGATAATAGATCTCTTAGTGTTGTAGGGACTAGAACTGTTCATATAGACAATGGTCAATTTAATGATGTATTATGTGTTCCAACCTTATCCTCTAACCTTCTATCTGTATATCAGATAACTCATTCAGGTGAAGGTAGAATCGTTTAATTTTCACCTCATGATGTTGTAATCAAGGACCTAAAGGATCCTAGACAGATTTTAGCTACTGGCATTGCTGATGATTCCACAAGGTTGTACAAGTTTCACAACTTTGGGTCATCAAATCTTCCCTCAGTATTGCGAGCAAAACCTGAGTATCGGGGAGCTCAAATTCTTTCAAGGGCTCAAACCTGGAAGCATCACTTGCATAGGAAGATTCAAACCAAACAATCCTTATGGATAAGAGTTAATATTAACCTAATCTTATTTATAGAAATGGGAAAGACGTAAGGGAATATACATTCTTTAATTCGATGGGGCTTACAAAGAAAATATTTTACTATTTGGAGTACAAGGCTAGATTAAAAATCTTTCTAGAAGATTCTCTTCAAAAGTTTCCTAGGATTTGGGATATTTCACCAATAATGGTGTATAGACCTTAGCTCTATGGAAGGGATTGCAACTACTAATTAGAAAGGGCATCAATGAAGTTGTCATCATTGGAGACTCAAATTAGGAAATCCATCATTTCAACAATGGTTTGCAAAGATTCATTTGAATGTTCCAAACCATGCAACCTCTGCAAATACTAAGAGAAATTTATTTTAATGAACTTGTTCCCAGGAAAAATGTTTTTTTTTCAAAAACTCATTCCCATACGTTTGGAAACCGTGTCCAAAGTTGATGACTAAAACAAGAAAAATGGAGAAAAACATAATGCTTAAATTTGATTTTTTAGCTCGATAAGAATGGTTGTTTATGTACATATAGAGATAACTATTGTGTTAATTTTCTTGAAAACGAATAAATTAATTGCATGCACAAAGAAATAATTATTAAGTTTGATATTTCTTGAAAAGAAGTAAGTTATTCACATGCACAAAAATAGAACAATTATGTTTATATTTCTTGAAAATAAACAAGTTGTTTGCATGTATAAAAAAATAGAGCAATTATGTTGATAATTCTTGAAAAGAAATTAAGTTATTTCATTCAAAATATTACCAAGTATGCTCTCATAATAAATATGCATTAATGTTGTAAAGAGAAATATTGGATTCTTAAAGAGAATAAGTGCTTATTTGCATAGGAATAATATCTAGTATATTGGATCTACTGGAAATGAATATGTGATTTTACATGCATGGAAAGCTTGGGCTGTGCAGAGAGATATAGGTAACTTTTTTGAAAAACAAATCACATAAAAACTTTGCATAAAATTCATTTGGTTTTGTTAAGTGAGAATGATTTGTTATTCAAGTATGTGATTTACTAATTGAGTTAAAAGAATCATGGAATTGATGCATAGTCATACTAGGAAAATTAAGTTAATATGCTACAACAAAAGAAGTTAATGGTTATGTAACTCACTATGATTTTATTAAATATTTCTCTATATAATGATGACGGTTATTCTAATGATAATTGAGGGAATATAAAAAGTAATTTAAAAATTTACACGTTGGTAAATCCCAAAATAAATTCCTAGCTACATGCATTTTTGTGCGAGGTTACAAAGGGATGTTACATTAATCCAAACATAATATAAAAACTCACTAATTAAATTTTAATTTATATGAATATTGTCATAAGAACTATGCTTATTTTTTTATTAGTAGCAAATTAATAAATTATAATAATTGCATTATCATAGATCGATGTTTCCAAAAAAGAGAAAATATCATACAAAAAACTAGTGCATCCGTAACATAAAAACACACGAGTGCATTGTATTATATAAAATAACCATGACGTCATGTTTTTGTATGACCGATCCCCTTTTAGAAAACCATAGCACTGGGGTGTTTACTTATTCAAGCTCCAGTATTGTTTGCAATTAATTCCCTAGTGGATTGTAATTCTTAACGCACTAGTGCTTTCATAGAACTAACATCCAAATCATACAAAATATTATTTCCAACCCCACTACATTATGAAAACTCGCAACATTGGTCCTTGTATATAACTAACACACTGATGCATTTATACAAATAATATGCATCGTATCTATAAATTTAAACAAAAGCGCCGAGACTGTAATTATTTTTTGTGTTCCCTAATGTCATTGCTTAGAAGAATGCTCAAGGGAATTATTTGTATATTATCACCGATGCAATATATGTTATGCACCAGTGCTCTTTTCATTAAACACCTTGGTACTTATAATTTTGTATGCATCCCGATACATTTATATACGTAGTGCAATGGTTCTAGTTGTTCCATGAAGTGCATCGAAAAAAAACATTTGCTAAAAATTCTAAGCACTCAAGTTTTCTTAGTGGTTATGAAGTCCTGTTATAATGTCTGCTAAAAGATCCTCTATCACAGACAAATTTTATGGAATATGTTTTGCTTGTTAATTTTTACCAATTTTATAACATCAAAAACCTCTATAATAACCTCTGCTAGAAGGTCTTGTCATTGTCGTGGATATAGCAGACAAAGTAATCTTAGAAAATTACACCTTATCTACCATTCAAATTTATCAAGATTCAACTCCTCTAACACATAAAATTATTCTTGACTATATTAATAGAAGCATGAGAAAATTTATATTGCAAGGAGGTAAAATTACCTGAAAACAAATACCACCTAGTGAATTGGAAAATAGTCAATATGGATATAGAAGAAGGAGGTCTCAATATTAAGGACAATGTATTTTAGAATAATAGAATAGGAGAAAAATTAGTCTGGAGAGTGAAAAAGAGGATAAATTCTAGTGGGCTCGAGCTCTGGGAAGGAAATAATTGCACAATACAAATGTTGAAAGGACAAGGATCTCATAGTAGAATGAGACAAGATATTAGACTTGGAACTTATGTCAAAAATGTACAAACTTAATAATGAAATATATAGGATGGACTATAGGAAATGAAAATAAAATAAAAATTATGTGAGGACATTAAAATTGTCAAAATACCCTTACAAAAAAGAGAAGAATCTAAAACTCTAGAAAGGTAGATGAAAGATGAATGTTAATGTTGTACAGGACTTAATATATCCTTATCTCTCCTTCCTAGGTGCGTTCAAAGGTCATGCCCCTGTATGCAAAATTTTTTAAGATGAAATATTATGTACTAAGGAGAAAAATTATTTTCTGTGAAGAAATGCTATATATAGAAAAGATCATATATATATACTCTGACACAAGTACATACTGGGAAACAACATGGAACAACAATGCAATCCCCATGGTAAATGTCTTTTGTTGGTTAATCGTGCAGGGAAAATCCTCACATATTAAAATGTAAAAAAGAGAAATATAAATGGTCCTTCAAGGTGTGCATTATGCGAGAGCTTAGAAGAGAACATCAATCATTTATTTATTTAATTCAATTACACAAAATATGATTGGGGTTCCACCTTGGAAGAACTTCATATGTTCATTGCAATTGATAAAAAATAGACCTCTATGTTTCAAACATGATATATAAATGATAATTTATATATAATAGGGAAAAAGACCCTTAAAAGAGTGGTCAATGCCCTCTAAAAATATATTTATTGGAGAATATAGGTGGTAGGAAACAAATCCATTTTTAACAAAAAATACTCCTAGCTCCTCCCTTTTCTAGAAATAATAATATATGTTATATGATGCCATGTCTTTAGTTGGAATACCATCTTATTGTGAGCAAAACCTATCTATCCGAGAGGTCAAATTCTTTCAAGGGCTCCAACTTGGAAGCATCACTTGCATAGGAAGATTCAAACCAAAGAGTCCTCGTGGCTAGGAGTTAATATTAATCTAAACTTATTTATAGAAATGGGAAAGACATAAGGGAATATACATTACTTAATTCAATGGGGCCTACAAAGAAAATGTTTTCCTATTTGGAGTAGGAGGCTATATTAAAAATCCTGCTAGAAGATTATTTTCAAAATTTTCCTAGGATTTGGGTCATTTAACCAATAATGGTGTACAAAACTTAGCTCTATGGAAGGGATTGCAACTTGTAATTAGAAAGGAAATCAACGAAGCCAACATCATTGGAGACTCAAATTAGGAGATCCTTCATTTCAGCAATGATTTAGTTGATGAAGATCTCAGTTTGATATGGAAGAGAATAGGGGATAATAAAAATATTTTCATAATCATAGAAGGATTCCATGCTCTTAGGGACAAAAATCAAGCAGGCAAAAAAAAAGAAGGAAAATGGAGGTGCATTGTTATGTCAAGGTATGATCGAAATAAATGATCAAGTGTGCATCGAAAATCCTCCATAATGGATTTTATATACACCTCCACCAAGCTCCTTCAAATATCGTACCCTCTAATCATAACAATATACATCCCTTGCTTCGAATATACAATTTTATATATGGTTAGTACCTATACTTCTCAACATAAAAAATATCTCATATCCCCTCTAAATCATCATAATCCCTCCACAAAGAGCAATGAAATCTATGTAATCTGAAATAACATAATTAAAATCACAAGAAGACATATCCTAATATTAGGAATGATCAACGAGGATGTAAAAATTATTTCAAGGAATATTATGGATGACGAACATTGAGTTGATTATTGCAAGACTGATTACTAGCCTCTCAAAGAGTCAAATCTAAAAAGTAAAAGGCTTTTCTAATGCGGTATGTCAAGAAAAGTATAATAGGTAGATTCTCTATATGGTGGCCCTACCATGCTCCTTTCCTCAAAGGTAGAGGGCCATTGTTGGAATGTTTTGCTCAATAATGACTATTTTATAATTCACAAGAAAATGGGTTTGTAACAATGCAAGATTACTTTTTTCTTATGTTGATGCTCCCTCATTTAGTGTTGCTTCCTTGTGAGCTCCCAACAACCTCGGGCACCCATTCTCTCCCTTAATGCTCACTAAGGGACACATATCATGCTCCAACAACTGAAAACAAATGAAGCTCCACATAGTCTAATCAGTTTGGGAAAAATACGGGCTTTGAAGGAGAAGGGAAAAAGGACCAAACAAGTAAATATAGCATCAAAAAAGTTCTAGATGTTACTACCTATAAGAAAACTGTAGAATTTCTCACTCTAGATCAACATATTATGCAATATACTAAAGCAAAATACCAGATCTACTTCTACAACAAACTTACGGAAGCTTAATCAAATAGAACACATATAACTAAGAATGAGAAAGCAATCACACATGAACATAGAAGAATACTATGGGGAAAGCCTCAGCCTAAAACCCAGATCTCTGTAATATCATACAAGTGGAAATATGTTTAGATTACCCAAAGTTTCAGCTCATAAGCCATCTAGCTCTCAACACAATCGAACAGTACAGTGCACAGACTGAATAGACACAACAAGTGCCTTCCTCCAGCCCTCCAAGCCTCCTGTTTCCTTGCGCAGTTTATGTTGGGGTCCAATGTTGCCACCTGTGTGAATTGGCCTCATCACACAACCATCAAACTCAAAAATAACTGCGTAATCTCCAAGGAATGAACTCCTTCTACATGCAAGAGATATCCTCCATGGAATATTCCAGAAATTGGTAGTACACTATCCCATAACCTGATCTCAACTAGGTCTCTAACTAAACTGACATGCATGAGTTATTTACTAGAGAATATTCAGTTATCTGAAGTGCAGCAGTTACATGCATGCATGCATTAACTAACTAAACTCACAATCAGTTCCACAGACTGTTGGAACTAATGTAGCTGGACTTAACTCAGATAACTGAGCTACTAATTACAACTCATCATGATCTCCTTGATCAAGGGATAACTTCCTCAATCAATGGAGAAACTGTTGCATGCCTTCACATAGACTTCATGTTTGATATCCTACAAATAATTAACTCAATATGAATTAATTAATTATTTTACAAATAGCTACTAAGATCAAATTTGAATTTTAATTCTCAATTTTAGTTCAGGGACTAACTAAAATTGGAATTTATCCCAAAATGTTATTTATAATAGTGCTATTTTTAGCACTTCTATTTTTAGCATTTCTTGTTGCTATTTTCAACAAAAACCACTTCTATGACAACCTCTACTATAACATGATATATTGTTGATTGATTTTTCTAGGTGGATAGTTTTGTGCCATATTCCCTTTTAAGCCTTTGATATTCCTTAGAATTTTAGGTAGCATTCATTATATCATGTCCGATTCGTCTTTGGATTTATCTTGCAAGAGGTTGAGATCTCTAACAATTCTAAGCAATGCAATTTTAAGCTCTCTAGCACCCTCGTGCTTATCTAATATAAAAATACATATTTTATAATAATAAAAAAGTCCTTTCACCCTCTTCAGGCATACTCCACTATATGTTTTTCCTTTAGTCAACTATATGTTTTTCCTTTATTACTGTAAAGTTATAATGAAAACAATATTAATCAAACATAAAAATATGTTTTATTTAAAAGACAAAATTGAAATTAACAAAGGTCATAGAATTTTTAATTCCACACTGGTTTAATCATTTAAATTTGAAAATAAGAAGTAATTAAAACTACAACAATGTGACTAAAAGAAAAAACACCCATGAATATGCAATTTACTATCATTCCTCTATGGTTTGAGACCTAGTTGGCTTAATGGGCGATATATCTTTGTAATTTGATAACCATCACTACATGCATGAATATGCAATGTACTATGTTTGCACAATGACATGAGACTTAGATGGGTTAATGGGCCATATATCCTTCTATTCTGATAACGATCACCATTGTCGATGACGATATTTTCGTTTTTCTTTGTGTGGATTAAATCTGCAATGTTGGTTCTCTCATATACTTTAATTTATTTATCACAACCCAACATGAATCAAATTTGAATTAAAAACCACAAAGATCAATCTTGACGATGCTCCTACAATTTTACATTTTGAGAACCTAAATTTGGATAAAAATGACTACCTTTGGTAGCCCACATAAATGGCAGTAGAAAACCTTTGGTGTCGAGATAACATCCCCAACAAACGAAATTTGTGAAGCATATAGAAAGTTCTCCCTAAAATTCCACCTGAACAAGGCAGCTGGGAGTGATATCATGGGTAAATGATATCATGATCACTGTAATAACTTATAGCTAGTTATGTTGCATCTAATATGATTTTTCTATGTAATATTTTATGACAATGGTGAATGGATGGACTCCTTTATAACCATTGAGTGAGAGGTGAAGACCCTCATAACTGTAAAATAATAAAGTTAAATGTTTGTTGGTTTTCACCCTACGGGGTTTCTAGGGTATATCACTGTCTAATGATCTTATTGTTCATTGTGTCATTTTTTTGATCTTAATTTATTTCATGATGTGATGTTTTTATTCAAGTATGTGATTTACTAATTGAGTTAAAATTTTGATCTTAATTTATTTCATGATGTGATGTTTTTATTCAAGTATGTGATTTACTAATTGAGTTAAAATAATCATGGAATCGATGCATCGTTATACTAGGAAATTTAAGTTAATATGCTACAACAAAGGCATTGAGTGGTTATGTATTTCACTATGCTTTTTCTAAATATTTCTCTATATAATAATGATGGTTATTCTAATAATTGTTTTTTTTTCCAATTAAGACTAACCTAAGTACCCACAGGGGATTTGAACCGGTGACCTATCGCAAGGAGTGCCTTTACAGCGCACCCATTCACCATCAATCCAAAGCCCCGTGGGCGTTATTCTAATGATTGTTGAGGGAATATAAAAAGTAATTTAAAAAATTTACACATTGGTAAATCCCGAAAAAAATTCCTAACTGCATGCTTTTTCCTACGAGGTTACCAGGGGATGTTACATTAATCCAAACATCATATACAAATACATTAATTAAATTTTAATTTATATGAATATTGTTATAAGATCTATGTTTATTTTTTGATCAATAATGAATTAATAAATTACAATAATTTCTCTATCACAGGTCGATGTTTTCAAAAGAGAGAAAATATCATATAAAAATCCAATGCCTTCATAACATAAAAACACACCAGTGCATTATATTATATAAAAGCATCGTGACGACATATTTTTGGATGATCAATGCTATTTTAGAAACCAAAACACCGAGATGTTTATTTCTTCAAGCACTAGTATTGTTTGCAATTAATGCCACACTGGATTGTAATTATTAACACACTAGTGCTTTCATAGAACTAACAACCCCGTCATACAAAATATTATTTCCAGCCCCAGTGCATTGTGAAAACTCACAACAACGGTCCTTGTATATAACTAACACACCGATGCATTTATACAAACAATATGCATCAGTGCTATAAATTTAAACAAAAGCACCAAGACTGTAATTATTTCTTGTGTTCCCCAATGTCATTCCTTACAAGAATGCCTGAGTGCCTCTTTTGTATATTAGCATTCGTGCGATATATATTATGTGAAAGTGCTCTTTGCATTCAAGGCCTTTATAGCTATAATTTTGTATGCATCCCTATGTGTTTATATATATAGGGCAACGATGCTTGTTGTTCCATGAAGTGCACTAAAATAAATAAATAATAAATAAAATCTGGTAAAACCTATAAGCACCCAAGTTGTTTTAGTTGTGATGAAGTTCTATTATAATCTCTACTAAATTTTATGTTATCATAAACAAATGTTGTAGAATATGTTTTGTTTAGCAATTTTTACCAATTTTATAACATTAAAAGCCTTTGTTATAACCTGTGCTAGAAGGTCTTTTCATTGTACTGGATATAGCAAAAAGAATAATCTTAGAAAATTCCACCTTATCCACCCTTCCAATTTTTCAAGCTTCAACTTTTGTAACACATAAATGTATTCTTGACTGCATTAACAAAAGCATGCGAAAATTTATATGGCAAGAAGGAAAAATTACCTGAAAAAAATACTACCTAGTGAATTGGGAAATAGTCAAGATGGATATAGAAGAAGGAGGTCTCAATATCAAGGACAACATACTATATAATAATAAAATGGGAGAAAAAATAGTTTGGAGACTGATAAAAGAGGATAAATTCTAGTGGGTCCGAGCTGTAGGAAGGAAATAATTGCACAATACAAATGTTGAAAGGACAAAGCTCCCATAGTAGAATAAGACAAGATATTACACTTCGAAACTATCTAAAAAATGTACAAACTTAATACTGAGACATATAGGATGGACTATAGGTAATGAAAATAAAATTAAAATTATGTGAGGAAATTGAAATTGTCATAATACTCCCAGAAACAAGACAAGACTCGAAAACTCTAGAAAGGCAGATGAAAGATTGCAATTGTGTGCATCTATGGGAGATATCTATGTGGAATGAAAGTAGTGGTCTATGGAAAAATGGGATCAATGTCAATTCTCTAGAGGAGTTAATCTCTTCATATCTCTCCTTCCTAGGTGCATTGAAAGGTCATGCAACTGTGTGCAAGCATTTTGAAGATGAAAGATGATGTACTAAGGAGAAAAATTATTTTTCTATGAAGAAATGCTATGATATAACAAATATCAGATATATAAACTCTTACACAAGTAGATATTGGGAAACAATATGGAACAAAAATGGAATCCCCATGGTAAATGTCTTTTGTTGGTTACTCATGCATAGGAAAATCCTCACATATGAAAATCTAAAAAGAGAAATATAAATGGTCCTTCAAGGTGTACATTATGTGAGAGCTCAGAAGAGAACATCATTATTTATTTATGGAATTCAATTATACAAAAGATGTTTAGGATTCCACCTTGGTAAAGTTTCATATATTCATTGTAATTAATAAAAATTAGAATTCTATGTTTCAAACATGATATATAAATTATAAATTATATATATAATGGGGAAAAAGGCCCTTAAAAGAGTAGTTAATGCCCTCCTAAAATATATTTATTGGATAATATAAGTGGTAGGAAACAAAGCAATTTTTAACAACAAAATACTCCTAGCTCATCCTTTTTCTAAAAATAATAATTTATGTTATTTGATGCCCTGCCTTTAGTTGTAATACCATCTTATTGCGAGAAAAACTTGAGTATCGGCGAGCACAAATTCTTTCAAGGGCTCAAACCTGGAAGCATCACTTGAATAGAAAGATTCAAACCAAAGAGTCCTCGTGGCTAGGAGTTAATATTAACCTAATCTTATTTATAAAAATGGGAAAGACGTAAGGGAATCTACATTCTTTAATTCAATGGGACTTACAAAGAAAATATTTTCCTATTTGGAGTATAAGGCTAGATTAAAAATCTTGCTAGAAGATTCTCTTCAAAAGATTCTAGGATTTGGGATATTTCACCAATAATGGTGTATAGACCTTAGCTCTATGGAAGGGATTGCAACTACTAATTAGAAAGGGCATCAATGAAGTCGCCATCATTGGAGACTCAAATTAGGCAATCCATGATTTCAACAACGGTTTAGTTCATGAAGATCTCAGTTTCATATTGAAGAGAATAGGGGATATAAATGATTAAGCAACCAAAAAAAAAGGAAAATGGAGGTGCATTGTTATGTCCAAGTATCATCCAAATCAATGATGAAGTATGCATTAAACTTCCTCCATTATGGATTTTATATACACCCCCACCAAGCTCCTTCATAGCTCGTACCTACCAACAATAACAATAAACATCCTCTACTTCCAATATACAATTTTATATATGGTTAGTACCCATACTTCTCATCATAAAAAATATCTCATATCCCCTCTAAATCATCATAAGCCCTCCACAACAAGCAATGAAATCTATGTAATCTGAAATAAGACAATTAAAATCACAAGAAGAGATATCCTAATATTAATAACGAGAAACGAGGATGAAAAAATTATTTCAAGAAATATTGTGGATGATGCACATTGAGTTTATTATTGCAAGACAGGTCACTAGCCTCTTAAAGAGTCAAATCTAAAAAATAAAAGGTTTCTGGAATGCAACATGTTAAGAAAAGTATAACAGACATATTTCTATATATTGGCCCTACCATGCTCCTTTCCCCATAGGTAGAGGGCTATTGTTAGAATCTCTTGCCTACGAATGACTATTTGATAATTCACGAGAAAATGGGATCGTAACAATGCAACATTAGTTTTGTCTTATGTCGATGCTACCTCATTTAGTGATGCTTCCTTGTGAGCTCCCAACAACCTTGGGCACACATTATCTCCCTCAATGCTCACGGAGAGACATATATCATGCTCCAACAATTGAAAACAAAGGAACCTCCTGTTGAAAATAATACTGAGAGGGGGGGGGAATCAATATTATCTAGTTCTTTTAACAAATCTTCCTTATTACACTTTGAATTATTTTTGCATATCAGTACCATAAAATAATGAGCAAGAAAAACAGACAGTCACATCAAAGAACACCAGATATAAGGTGGAAACCCAAGGTGGGTGAAAACCACCTGCTGCAATATGTCTCTATCTTCTTTCAAATTAGAAACTCCTTTTACAATGGTCTTGTACTGGTGCAGTCCTTTACCAGTACGCAGGCTGCAACCTGCATAGAGCTACAACTCTCTCTCGTTTTCCAGTCTCTCCTGGAAGGGAGCTACAACCCCCTACTTCTTTTCTTTCAAGGACCACTTTTCATAAGTTTTCAAACTGGATCCATAAATATCAAATGATCATCAAGTACAAGTAAGTCACCCAGATAACCAGATCCACAATAACAGAAAACTAAACCCAGAACACCTTATCAACAAAAAAAAAATCAGTCAACAAAAGATCTTAAGACACATACGCAATTTCCTTTTCTCTGGCCTGCGTCGCTACGCACTTCACCTTCTGTGGCGCCGCGCACCTCCGCAGCTGCACCTTCTGTGGCACCGCGCACCTTCCGCAGCTGCGCCTTCTGTGGTGCCTCTGCCTTGCGCCTTCGGTGGCGCCTCTGTGGCGTCTCCTGTGGCACCTCCGCACTGCACCTTTTGTGGCGTCTCCGCACTGCGCCTTCTGTGGTGCCTCTATGGCATCTCCGCACTGCGCCTTCTGTGGTGCCTTCGCACTGCGCCTTCTGTGACGCCTCCGCACTGCGCCTTCTGTGGTGCCTCTGTGGCATCTCCGCACTGCGCCTTCTGTGGCGTCTCTGCACTACGCCTTCTGTGGCGCCTCTGTGGCGTCTCCGCACTATGCCTTCTGTGGCGCCTTCGCACTGCGCCTTCTGTGGCGCTTCCACATTGCGCCTTCTGTGGCGCCTCTGTGGCGTCTCCGCACTGCGCCTTCTGTGGCGCCTCTGTGGCATCTCCTCACTGCGCCTTCTGTGGCGCCTCCGCACTTCCGCAGCTGCAGCGCTCGAGAGTTGACCCTTCACAGATTCACTTTTCACTTCACTTTCATATAGATCGAGCTTTTGAAACAATAACCCAATATTTCAGATCTTAAGATATTCAACCCAAAAGCATACCCAAGCCAAATGATCTCCTTTGCTTTATATAGGCAAGCTCTTCCTCAAATCATGGACCAATACCACGGGCCAAAACCATAATAACACAATACCGTCGGCTAAATACCAAGGGTTAAACATAAGGAACCCCACGTGTGCACGATTTACTGCCTTGAAGTGTGTGCACTGGGGGTACGCACCTCATGAATGGGTAACCTGCGTGTCTGGACGCGGTCCTTGCATGGCGTACCTACGGGTACGCATCTTCTAAACTGTTCTCCTGCGTACTTCTTAATTCTCATCATATTGAGAGCCATGCCA
>APFE031043539.1:0-24620 GCA_000404065.3 Pinus taeda | reverse complement strand
CGAAGAGAATTGACCCCCTCCACCAAACTCGGAATCAACCCCTCCACCCCCTCCACCAGACTAGCTAGACCTAACCCTAAGGGTGTTGAGGAGAATTGACTGCCTCCACCAGACCAAGAATCAAGCCCCTCCATCAGACTGGGAATCAAGCCCCTCCACCCCCTCCACTAGACTGAGAATCAAGCCCCTCCACCAGACTGGAGGTCAAACCCCTCCATCAAATTGGGAATCAAGCCCCTCCACCCCCTCCACCAAGCTGAGAATCAAGCCCCTCCACTAGCCTAGAGGTCAAGCCCCTTCACCAGACTAGCAGGGCCCAACCCTAAGAGCATCAAGGAGAATTGACCCTACAACGTAGGATACTTAACAACAAGGTCGAAGAGAATTGTCCCTAGGTCCTTACCAACGGGGACTCGACCAGTTGAGCTAACCCTTAGTGCTAGATGTATTTTGATTCTTATCAAACATTTACCAATCGTTTAATTTATATGGTTGTGCTAGTAAAACAAGTTATAACTATTTCAAGCTAAGTGATCAAGGTCAAAAGTTCGTTTTACCATCCATGAGAGGTTTTCCTTTAGGCAAGGCCCCGACAATCCACTAAATGTGGGGAAGTACTCCACGTTTTCTAGTCATTTACAATCCACTAAATGTGGGGAAGTACTCTACGTTTGTGATTTCATTCATTTCCAATATCTACCAGTTATTTCTCTTGGGATATGGTTTAACGGTTTACCATCCACAAAATGTAGAAAAGTACTCCAAGTTCCACTCAAAAATAAAAAAGTAAAAGTAAATTCATTTTCAATATTTACAATGTTATATAACTGTAAAATTAATCATTCACGATCTTTTGTGAAAATAATTCAAGAACAATTTGTAAACGAGATTAAGATGTTACCCATCGAGGATGGTCTTTGATAAGGTTCAAATTTTCTTGACATTAATTTTTGGACTAGGTCAAACTGTAACCATCTAACATGGCCCTTTTATAAAATTCAAATTTTAATAAAAATAGGTTGATCATTTCCAATAACCACAATTTTTGTAATGTTAAAGCTAAGTGTTTGACTCCGTCAAAAGGTCTTATTTAAATTTCTCTATATTTGATGTTACCCATCGAGGATGGTCTTTGATAAGGTTCAAAATTTCTTCACGTTAATTTTTGGACTAGGTCAAACTGTAACCATGTAACATGGCCCTTTTATAAAATTCAAATTTTAATAAAAATAGGTTGATCATTTCCAATAACCACAATTTTTGTAATGTTAAAGCTAAGTGTTTGACTCCGTCAAAAGGTCTTATTTAAATTTCTCTATATTTGTTAGGTTGTGTTATATTATTTCCACGACTTGTGGGGTGTCACATGGGCAGCACCCTATCACGGGTATGGGGGATTTCTCACATGGTTTTGGGCGGGATGGTTTTAGGTCCATGATATTATCTGCTCAAGGGTACACAGTGGATTTCGCACATAGTTTTGGGTGGTATGGTTTTCGGTCCATGGTATTTATGTTCTAATCCAGGGTTAATGGATTAGGGTTTATGGATACTTATGCATGTATATATATGTATTGTAACATTGAAAGGAACATAATGAAAAAATCAATCTGGTAGTCTGGTTTTGGGATCCAAGGAAAAATCTCTGTGTATGTGTTTTATGTGTTATACTCTTGCAATTGTTTTGCAGGTAATTTGTGTACGAGGTTAAAGCCTACAATATTAACTCTCATTATTATAGAAGTGATTCATTGTTTCTCCATTATTTTACAAGTGATTCAAGATTTCTACTTGGATCCCATTGATTTTGTAAGTAATTTCTCTATATATTAACCTTCATTATTTTACTAGTGATTCACTATTTCCACCTGCAAAATATCGATTATTGTTATGATTGATTCTTCTCACTATTATTGTTTTGATTGATTGTTCTCACTATTTTTTGTAGGCAATTTCCATCTATTCTTTATGGTTCTATATTCAGATTATTTTAAAAGTGATTTGCGATTTCTATGGGAAGAGTATCCATCATTGTTTTGAAGAGTAATTTCTTTATATATTAATCCTCATTATTTTACAGGTAATTCAAGGTTTTTGTATTATTTTAGAAGTTGTTTTTTTATGTGGCAAAAAGAAAAATAATTTCTTTATATACTAACCCTCATTATTTTAGAGGTGATTCAAGGTTTCTATATTATCTTAGAAGTGTTTCACTATTTCTTATTGGGAGAGTATTGAACCCTGTTAGATAGATTGATCTAAGTGTCATTGTCTTTCAGTAAGTAATTTCCCTATATATTAACCCTCATTATTTTACAAGTGATTCACTATTTTTCTATTATCTTACAAGTGTTGGAGAGTGTGCTCAATAGATTGATCGAAGTGTCATTGTGTTTTTGTAAGTAATTTCCCTATACATTAACCCTTTAGTTTCGTGCGGTCGTTTAATTTCTTTTATTTCAGGTCAAATCCAACATCATGTTGCGTAGGTCAAAGAGGATAGCACTCCAGCAACGGAAGGATATCATTCCTAATCTTCCAGATGATATAGCTCGAGAATGTTTGCTTAGAGTGCCCTACAAATGGCACTCTACGCTCAAACTGGTGTCCAGAAAATGGAAAGAGATAGTGAGCGAGCCCAAGTTCTACAAGGACAGAATGAGCACTGGAACAGGGCAACAGTTGATATGTATGCTCCAGGAACAGGAGAACAGGAACAGAGGAAGAGTTGAAAATGTCCGCCGAATAGTAGTGTTAGACCCTGTCATGCGCACTTGGCAAATGTTACGTCAGAATCTCAACTTCCCTACTGGGAAATGTGCCTGCGTTTGCGTTAATGGGCAGCTAGTTCTCATCGGCGGACGTTATCCAGAAAGCTCCAGAGACATGAGAGCTGTTTATCTTTTTGACTTCGCTTCTGCCAAATGGCGCAGAGGAACCGACATGCCCACCCAAAGGTACAACTTCGCCTGCTCCGTATCTCCCTCTACGGGGTTTATCTACGTTGCCGGAGGGACCCACGTTGCCGGAGAGTTGCGCACAGCAGAGGCTTACAATGTGGAAGAAGACAGATGGGAAACACTTCCTCCAATGACCCAACTACAAGGCGCGTGCTCTGGAGTTTTTGTGGGAGAAAAATTCTTGTGCAAAAATGCAAATAATGCAAATAAAATTCTTGTGCAAGAATTTTTTTGTGAAAAAACGGGCGTTTGGACAACCAAGGATTATATGTTTCCGTTCGAGCAATCATTCTTTTCATGCGTGGTTTCTTCTGGGGATTTGTCTATAATAAAATATAATGCTGGAGCGAATTACTTGGATGTTCATAGTGGTCCTCAGGGTGTTGCGCCCTATACTGCAGAGTGGCGCGGCCATTTTTTTGGGACTAAACTTTCTGCCCCTGGTTCTGGTCGTCACTTTTGTTATATGCTGAACCCGTCCACTAATGAGTTGATTGAATTCGTAATACCCCGAAAGTTTGCTGGTATAAATATGGCTGCTGCAACAGTGGAGATCTGAAAAGGTTTCCAGCCTCCTTGTTAACTGTAGAGTCTTTTTGGATCTTTGTATTTGTCTTCTAATTTGATTGGGATAACATCACTGAGGTTTTTGGAAATTGAGTTTGTTTCAGAATTTAAGTCAATTCACGTTTGAGAAGAAAAGGTGCATTTTGGAAGTTTTTGAAAGAAACTTTTTTAAACTAGCATTTGCCACCAGATGTGGCAAAGGAAACGCCGTAAGGCATAAATTGAAAGAACACAAAATACAACAAAAGAATACTTTGATAAAGAATAAAAATATATTGAATGCTCAAATCAATGCCCCATTAACTGGAACCAGTTAGTAGACACATCTATCAACATTAGGATTATACACAATGATCAAGAAATTTCCCATATACAAACAACACCTTCCACAACAACTTTTTGTCACATCCACATTTTAAAAAATGCCTTGGAACGTGATTGGAATATCCCATATTGTCTTTTTCATTATGCAAATAAATCTTCCATATTGCTATTTTCATCATGAATATTGTTAGTTGATTGTTGTAAAGTGTTAGTGTGTTAAATTCAATACTATAAGTTTGACAAGCGAAAAACATTCCTCAATTAGCATAATATGCATTTTTCTCTCACTATGTATTTTTCAGTAATGCATTACAAAACGTCCATAAAAGAGCACAAGTAACAGATTAGAATGTATTTTCCCTTCATTATTTTCATCATAGAGCCAAGAAATCTACACCTTTTCTATAAAGTAACAAAAACATTTTGACATAAGTTTAATATTTCAAGCCAGTGTCTAACCTATAAAGTAACAATTTTTTTTTGAAATAAATTTAATAGTTTAAGCAATTGACTAACCTAATTTAATAATTCAAAAATTCTCAAAGGTGATTTATACTCCATGATAAGAGAGCCAACATTGGATCCCATACTTTCACTCAAACCAAAAGAAACACAACCACTTGTGAAGAAATTCAAGTAATAATAATAAAACAAAAATAATAAACATTAAAGTATAGAATGGTATTTCCAACACAGGTATAAATATACATGTTCTATGTCCATTGTTAGATTTGTATAAGAAATATTTGATTCCAACGAGTGAAGAAAAACACTATTTTTTACCAAAAGCAATATATGGTATTCCAAACAACGTAAACAATGCAATTCAAATCAATGGAATTTATTGTAAATTTTCTTTTATCAAAAACTGTTTAGCTAAAACTTAAATCTTAAACTTAAAGATCACAGATAATTGGAGTTTCCTCTAACCAGAGACAAACACTCCAAAGGGATTAGTCGAGTCCACCATTCCCTTATTCAATGAGGGTATGGATTATGCAGTGACAACAGTTTCAATAGTTGCACTTGCTAGTCTTGAAGGCACAACATTTTTGGTGCTCTCTACATCTTTTTCTTCCCATATCTCAGGGAGGGCTTCTCTAATGTTAAGGACCTTTGCAACATGAACTTGTTCATTGTTTTTCAATGTGATCTTACAATTTTCATGAAAAAAGGGATAGCTGAAAGAAAATGGCCATCAAAATATTTATTCCCATACCATTCTTTGTGGATTAACATTTGCAAGGTGAAGAGCCTGCTCCATGGCCTCTTTTGAGGGCTGGTTGCCTTCTGGGTTGTAGAGTTATCAGTGGGCATATCCAAGTCATTATTGCTTTCAGTAGGGTTAAGTGTCTTAAAGCATATTATGCCTTTAAAGTAATCGTCCAACCCTAGCTTGTTAAGGACCTTTGCAACATGAACTTTTTCATTGTTTGTAAAAATCTGTTTTACACAACAAAGTTACAAAAGGTTGAGAAGTATGTTTTTATAATTCCAAAAAAACCTAGGACTTCATCATGTGCTATCATCATATAAAGAATTTGAAGGGATCCATATGATCTTACAATTTTCCTCTCATGCTTAATAACAAGTTCTTCAGCACAGGGTCTGGTTTAAGATTCTCATATGGAAATCCTCCATGAAAAAAATTGTATAAGAAATATTTGATTCCAGTGAGTGAAGAAAGATAGTGTTTTTTACCAAAAGCAATATATGGTATTCCAAACAACGTAAACAATGCAAGTCAAATCAATGGAATTTTCTTTGATCTTGTCGAAAGTTAAAACATTAGATAGTTGTAAATTCACCAACCAGAAGACATAATATTTCTTAGGTACCTGTGGTAATCGTCATAGTCGAAGTCATAGCCCATTGCCTGCGTAGATCAAAGACAATTGTCAATAATAAGCAATGAATTCATGAATGAAAGCAATTCAAATGCAATTGTTAGCCATAAGATTGAACATATTGATGGCTAGTAATTATTAAATAAAGAAAATTTCAATTTGTAACACAATAAACTTGTATTCATACATCATCCTCAATGGACCAACAAGACAGATCCTTGAGGCTTAAACACCACAGACAAGAAACAGGGTTTCGGTGTCATAAATTTGCAAAGGGGCTTTTGGTAGAGCGTCACTAGTGGATCAACTTCCTTGGTTGAATCATAAAAACCCATGGAGTGATTATGGACAGTATATCTCAGATGTTCTGTATTCATTTCAGGAAGAAGGGTCTGATTGAAATCAGAAAATAACACTGCTCTTAAGCTACTTTCCAAACTATTGCAATTAGCAGGGTTACAAAATTTCTTCAGCGATCAGCTATAGAAGGTTCCCAATCCTAAAAATCAATCATTTTAACCTTAAAAGTTGAAATACAAAGTTGAATCACATGAAACAATAGAGATTAAATGCTTACCTTGAGTCCAGCCATGGTTGTCCCATAAGTCTCATAAAACTCTCTGCTAAAGTCTGGGACTCGCTCTCTTAAACTCCCTTTTTTTTATTCATATAATATGTTATACAACAACGAGGCCACACACATGATTCAAACCCCAAATGTTCCCTCAATGCCTAAGGATAAGTCCAACCCTAGCTTGTTAAGGACCTTTGCAACATGAACTTTTTCATTGTTTGTAAATATCTGTTTTACACAACAAAGTTAGAAAAGGTTGAGAAGTATGTTTATATATTTCCAAAAAAACCTAGGACTTCATCATGTGCTATCATCATATAAAGAATTTGAAGGGATCCATATGATCTTACAATTTTCCTCTCAGGCATGCTTAATAACAAGTTCTTCAGCATAGGGTCTGGTTTAAGATTCTCATATGGAAATCCTCCATGAAAAAATTGTATAAGAAATATTTGATTCTAGTGAGTGAAGAAAGATAGTGTTTTTTACCAAAAGCAATATATGGTATTCCAAACAACGTAAACAATGCAAGTCAAATCAATGGAATTTTCTTTGATCTTGTCGAAAGTTAAAACATTAGATAGTTGTAAATTCACCAACCAGAAGACATAATATTTCTTAGGTACCTGTGGTAATCGTCATAGTGGAAGTCATAGCCCATTGCCTGCGTAGATCAAAGAAATTATCAATAATAAGCAACGAATTCATGAATGAAAGCAATTCAAACGCAATTGTTAGCCATAAGATTGAACATATTGATGGCTAGTAATTATTAAATAAAGAAAATTTCAATTTGTAACACAATAAACTTGTATTCATACATCATCCTCAATGCACCAAGAAGAGAGATCCTTGAGGCTTAAACACCACAGACAAGAAACAGGGTTTCGGTAGAGCGTCACTAGTGTATCAATTTCCTTGGTTGAATCATAAAAACCCATGGAGTGATTATGGACAGTATATTCCAGATGTTCTGTATTCATTTCAGGAAGAAGGGTCTGATTGAAACTAGAAAATAACTCTGCTCTTAAGCTACTTTCCAAACTACCAAACTATTGCAATTAGCAAGGTTACAGAATTTCTTCAGTAACCAGCTATAGAAGGCTCCCAATGCTAAAAAGCAATCATTTTAACCTTAAAAGTTGAAATACAAAGTTGAATCACTTGAAACAATAGAGATTAAATGCTTACCCTGAGTCCAGCCATGGTTGTCCCATAAGTCTCATAAAACTCTCTGCTAAAGTCTGGGACTCAGCTCTTTTAAACTCCCATTTTTTTATTCATATAATATGTTATAGAACAACGAGGCCACACACATGATTCAAACCCCAAATGTTCCCTCAATGCCTAAGGATAAGTCCAACCCAATGCCTAAGGATAAGTCCAACCCTAGCTTGTTAAGGACCTTTGCAACATGAACTTTATCATTGTTTGTAAATATCTGTTTTACACAAAAAAGTTACAAAAGGTTGAGAAGTATGTTTATATATTTCCAAAAAAACCTAGGACTTCATCATGTGCTATCATCATATAAAGAATTTGAAGGGATCCATATGATCTTACAATTTTCCTCTCAGGCATGCTTAATAACAAGTTCTTCAGCACAGGGTCTGGTTTAAGATTCTCATATGGAAATCCCCCATGAAAAAAATTGTATAAGAAATATTTGATTCGAGTGAGTGAAGAAAGATAGTGTTTTTTACCAAAAGAAATATATGGTATTCCAAACAACGAAAACAATGCAAGTCAAATCAATGGAATTTATTGTAATTTTTCTTTTATCAAAAACTGTTTAGCTAAAACTTAAATCTTAAACTTAAAGATCACAGATAATTGGAGTTTCCTCTAACCAGAGACAAATGCTTCAAAGGGATTAGTCGAGTACACCATTCCCTTATTCAATGAGGGTATGTCTTATGCAGTGACAACAGTTTCAATAGTTGCACTTGCTAGTCTTGAACACACAATATTTTTGGTGCTCTCTACATCTTTTTCTTCCCATATCTCAAGCAGGGCTTCTCTAATGTTGTGAATATTGTCAAGGCAAAAATATGATTCCTTTGTTCCGACTGAAGTTCACACCTGATGATGACAGTGAACACCAATATTAAATTAAGAAAAGATTGGACCAATTAAACGAGCTTACAAAAGCCTCATATCCCATTTAGAAAGATATAATCTTACCAATACAGTTTGCAGGCCTACACGCTTTCCTGTGGCTATATTCCAGTGACTGTCATCAAATAAAATCTGCAGGGAAACACAATAGATTTAATAGAAACTCCTGCAATAGACACTTTTGAAATGACCTACATACGGTAAAGAAAAATGGATGTTGTATGGTATGCCACAAGCCAGAAATGGCTGAAGGATGTGATGTCTAATTGCAGGTTGCCAGATTGTTTTAAGAGTAGATTATGATTCAGTACAACAGTCCCTTTGTAGCTCCTCTCTACTAAAAAGGGCTATAATTTGCGAACATAACTATAATTGAGCATTATGTGGGATGTGATCATACTAACAAGCATGCCTTGTTTAAACATATCTGGCACACACCTTAAGCTTTATGTTTTGGGACGAAATTATTGCTTAACACAATATTCTCTTTCTAGATCCCCTTTGCTGAAGGATTGTGTACAGAGACAAGTGGGTAATTGCGAAGTATATGTGCCATGATAAGAGTAACATGCAACTCTTTCTTGTCAAAATACCACAGTAGCACAACTTTTCAAAAGACAATAAGGCATTCACCCTGGGGCAAGTTTTTACATTAAAATGAGAATTAACTCTGCAGATTTTAGCCAAGATGGCCATTTTTAGAAAATGTATAGATACCCCTGGGCCCTCACACTGGGCCAAAGCACAGATCCTAGCTATCCTTATTTGTGTACCAAGGGAGACTTGGTATAAATTTTAGATGACTCAATCTTAATGTAGACCTATATTGATTGCTAATGGATTATATAATTCATTTTCATGAAAAGAGGGATAGCTGAAAGAAAATGGCCATCAAAATATTTAGTCCCATACCGTTCTTTGTGGATCAATGAAGAGCGTGCTCCATGGCCTCTTTTGAGGGCTTACAGATTATGGGTGCCTTCCGGGTTGTAGAGTTATCAGTGGGCATATCCAAGTGATTATTGCTTTCAGTAATTTCTGAAGGAGGGTTAAGTGTCTCAAAGCATATTATGCCTTCAAAGTAATCGTCCAACCCTAGCTTGTTAAGGACCTTTGCAACATGAACTTTTTCATTGTTTGTAAATATTTGTTTTACACAACAAAGTTACAAAAGGCTGAGAAGTATGTTTTTATATTTCCAAAAAAACGTAGGACTTCATCACATGCTATCATCATATAAAGAATTTGAAGGGATCCATACGATCTTACAATTTTCCTCTCAGGCATGCTTAATAACAAGTTCTTCAGCACAGGGTCTAGTTTAAGATTCTCATATGGAAATCCTCCATGAAAAAAATTGTATAAGAAATATTTGATTCAAGTGAGTGAAGAAAGACATTGTTTTTTACCAAAAGCAATATATGGTATTCCAAACAACGTAAACAATGCAAGTCAGATCAATGGAATTTATTGTAATTTTTCTTTTATCAAAAACTGTTTAGCTAAAACTTAAATCTTAAACTTAAAGATTACAGATAATTGGAGTTTCCTCTAACGAGAGACAAACGCTCCAAAGGGATTAGTCGAGTCCACCATTCCCTTATTCAATGAGGGTATGGATTATGCAGTGACAACAGTTTCAATAGTTGCACTTGCTAGTCTTGAACGCACAACATTTTTGGTGTTCTCTACATATTTTTCTTCCCATATCTCAGGCAGGGCTTCTCTAATGTTGTGAATACCTTCAAGGGAAAAATATGATTCCTTTGTTCGGACTGAAGTTCACACCTGATGATGACAGTAACACCAATATTAAATTAAGAAAAGATTGGACCAATTAAACGAGCTTACAAAAGCCTCATATTCCTTTGTTCCGACTGAAGTTCACACCTGATGATGACAGTAACACCAATATTAAATTAAGAAAAGATTGGACCAATTAAACGAGCTTACAAAAGCCTCATATCCCATTTAGAAAGATATAGTCTTACCAATACAGTTTGCAGGTCTACACGCTTTCTTGTCGCTCTATTCCAGTGACTGTCATCAAATAAAATCTGTAGGGAAACACAATAGATTTAATAGCAACTCCTGCAATAGACACTTTTGAAATGACTTTCATACGGTAAAGAAAAATGGATGTTGTATGGTATGCCACAAGCAAGAAATGGCTGAAGTATGTGATGTCTAATTGCAGGTTGCCAGATTATTTTGAGGCTAGATTATGATTCAGTACAACAGTCCCTTTGTAGCTCCTCTCTATCGCAAAGGGGCTATAATTTGGGAACAATACTATAATTGAGCATTATGTGGGATGTGATCAAACTAATAAGCATGCCTTGTTTAAACATATCTGGCACACACCTTAAGCTTTATGTTTTGGGACGAAATTATTGCTGAACACAATATTCTCTTTCTAGATCCTCTTTGTTGAAGGATTATATTCTCTTTCTAGATCCTCTTTGTTGAAGGATTATGTACAGAGACAAGTGGGTAATTGCGAAGTATATGTGACATGTTCAGAGTAACATGCATCTCTTTCTTGTCAAAATACCATTGTAGCACAACTTTTCAAAAGACAATAAGGCATTCACCCTGGGGCACATTGTTACATTAAAAGGAGAATTAACTCTCGAGATTTTAGCCAAGATGGCCATTTTTAGAAAACTTATAGATACCCCTGGGCCCTCACACTAGGTCAAAGCACAGATGCTAGCTATCCTTATTTGTGTACCAAGGGAGATTTGGTATAAAATTTCTATTTTACCTAGATGAGTCAATCTTAATGTAGACCTATATTGATTGCTAATGGATTATATAATTCATTTTCATGAAAAAAGGGATAGCTGAAAGAAAATGGCCATCAAAATATTTAGTCCCATACTGTTCTTTGTGGATCAACATTTGCAAGGTGAAGAGCCTGCTCCATGGCCTCTTTTGAGGGCTTACAAATTATGGGTGCCTTTCGGGTTGTAGAGTTATTAGTGGGCATATCCAAGTCATTATTGGTTTCAGTGATTTCTGAAGGAGGGTTAAGTGTCTCAAAGCATATTATGCCTTCAAAGTAATTGTCCAAACCTAGCTTGTTAAGGACCTTTGCACCATGAACTTTTTCATTCTTTGTAAATATCTGTTTTACACAACAAAGTTACAAAAGGTTGAGAAGTATGTTTATATATTTCCAAAAAAACCTAGGACTTGTAGGCGTTGGTTATTGTGGATTTTCCTAACCTAAAGGGTGTTTCCCATGTTGTTTCCTTGACAACCATATGGATTTTCCTAACCTAAGGGGTGTTTCCTATGTTGTTTTCTTGACAACCTTACTCCTCACTTCTATATTTCACATATTGCAGGTTTTCATAATTTAAAAATGGTTTCCCTGTGTTTAATTCCAATTCTAAATTCATGAGATAGCTAAATTTGATTAGGCTTTGATGCTTGCTCAATTAAAAGATAACATTGATTTAATGAAATCATCAATTCACCTAAGATGCAAAATCCCATACGTATATCATAAAACCAAAAATTAAAACCCATAAATAAATCATTCTATGCACAAACGATTCAAATGTAATTCATTTTTTATATTACTTATGAGCATCATAGGTATGAGTGGGTCAATAGAATTCAGATTTGCATATTTAGAGTTGAGATATATTTCATCAAATGATCTTGAAATCAACAATTAAGTTCAGGACGAGATTTATTTTTTTACAAAAACCATAGTGTTGGGCAATAAAACACTTTTGAATAAACAATCTAACTAAAACTATCCTTAGGTTATTCGCAATCGTAATTTTTATCCATAATTACAAGGCATGTGCATTATACCTGTGAATTAAATGAGTAAAACACAAAATTCTCGACTTGGCCCTGATTGAATTTGAGAGTTGATAAGGGTCTGTTTATTAGAATTATGGTTTCGTTGCTATTTTATTGGCAATGATTTTCAAAGATATAACCAGAGAGGAAAACTTCTTTAAATTTTCAGTTTGTTCCTATTGTTAATAGTATCAACTGGAAATGTATATCCTTTGAGTATACATTCCAGATATTAAATCATTTTTTACGATTGCCCCAAAATGTACTATTCAAACTGGACCTGTAAACTGAATAAAAATGATTCCAAATTGAAGACTGTATACCTAATCGAACCCTACACGAATTTGATTCCAAGCAATAACAAAATATGAGAGGCTCGACACTACATGGATCTGCATCTATCAAAGGTTAGACTCAGATCGGATGCGTTCTTGTTATCATCGATTCCAGTGCTTTAAAAATCAGGTAACAAAAACCTGTTCCAGCATGCCGTATCACTAACATCGTTTCACCAAAGTCATCAGCTTTGTCTCTTTGCATAAATAAATTTAGCCGCAGACTGCAAAACAAAAACAACTTAGAGAAATGTAAAAAAATATTGACAACTTATTTATCAAGATATCCATATCCATCGTGAGAGATGACAATACATAAATAATCTCAATTGGCATGTGTTTTAATGGCATTACGATGTCCTTTTAATTATCTGAATAGGTAGATATGGAGCCCCTTATTCATCCCTTCAATGTGTTTACAATGTCATATATTTCTCCATTTTATTTCTTTATTTTTATTTTTCTGCTGCTTCTTCTGCAGCTCAGAGAAGAAATCATCTGATTTATTAGAGAAGAAATGCTTTGACTCTGCTCTTAGGCTACTTTCCAAACTATTGCAATTGGCAGGGTTACAAAATTTCTTTAGTAATAAGCTATAGAAGGCTCCCAATGCTAAAAATCAATCATTTTAACCTTAAAAGTTGAAATACAAAGTTTAATCACATGAAACAATAGAGATTAAATGCTTACCCTAAGTCCAGCCATGGTTGTCCCATAAGTCTCATAAAACTCTCTGCTAAAGTCTGGGATTCAACTCTTTTAAACTCCCATTTTTTTATTCATATAATATGTTATACAACAACGAGGCCACACACATGATTCAAAGCCCAAACGTTCCCTCAATGCCTAAGGATAAGTCTTAATTGCATCTACAACCCCAGTAGGGGTGGGATGATCCAACTCTTAGTGTGTGTAATAGTGCATTGAATCTAGACAACACATTTGGCTTACTGAATATGAACACTAAGTGCATGTCCATATGGGTCTGATCACCTTGAAGTTGAAAATTTGGAGATGCATATAAAAGACTATACAAACAAGAATTAATGCAACCGAAGACAATAATTAATCGTAGGGATGAAACCCTCAAAATCAAACCCTCAATAAATTAAAAACCCGATCCATGAAAAATTAAACATCGTTGTCTTGGCAACTTGTTATAGGACGTCTTGAACATAATATTTAATGGCGAACCTGTCATGTATTTGGAATAGAGGAAAGACCATATTAAGCAACAAAACCTCATCAAACCCCCTCTGCATTGTGGATGAAAAGGGAAGTTTAGGGTACCTGATTTAGGGTAAACGACCATTAGAAAACAAGGTAGGAAAGGGAAATCTACTCTTCAACAGCATTATGGTGTCTGTACATGTTTTTCTATCGCCATATTTGCAACAATCTAGCAATTTACCTACTAAGAAGTAGACATGTTAAAGTTAGTGCATGTAGAAGTCAAGAATTACACTAAACTCGAGGTAAAGACACTGTTAGTTGTGGGAGTATCAACTAGTCTTTGTTCTATTATTAACTCATTAAACTCCTCCATGCTTTGATCAGGTCGCCTTATGCCTCCTTTCTTTTCACCTAAATCACGGATCAAGTTAAAATCTCCTCCTATTATCCATAAGTTACCAGGAATAATTCGTCTTATTGCCTGCACATTCTTAAGGAATTACTTCCGGTCCCTGGGTAAGTGGGGGCCGTAAACCCCTGAGATGAGAATTCTTTCCTCCATTCCTGTCAACCTAAACAAGCCTGATAGTATTCTAGGGAGGCTAATCCAGTTTTCAAAAATTACCTCCTCAGGATTCCATATAATTGATAGACCTCCAGCTAAACCAACCGCATCTTGCGTCATTACCTCATATTCAGGTCTCATCCTTTTCATAATTTCTTGCAACTGTTGCTGATCCATTTTTGTTTCCTGAATTAGCATTATGCTAGGTTTGTCCTTCTTCAATCTCTCCTTCAAATATCTCTTCTTGCCCTTACTATTGAGTCCCCTAATATTCCAACTTGTAATGATCATTTATAACTTTTTGAAGGTTGTTGAAACACCTCTGACGGAGGTATCACTCTACCTGAATTAACTAGTGTTTCTCCCACTGCTTGAATCGTCTCATTTATTATTCGCATACCCCTCTTTCTGCCTCCTTTGCCACTGCCGTCCATTCCCAGGTTTTGATTTCCTTGAGATCCTATTTGATCTGCTCTGGTCTCTGACATACAGCCTTTTTTCTTCTTTTACTTTTGGAATGCTTCCTTATATTGCTGTTTCTGTGATTCCAGGATGAATCTTTCATCTAGGTTCTTCCATTCTTGGAGCAACTTCTTCATTATTATTTCCTCTTCGATCCCATTTTCTTTTCGATTGTCTGATCCCTTCATCATTTGTTCCACTATGTTCTCCTGGCTTTCTCCCATATCTACTTCTGCTTCTCTGTTCTGGCTTATATTTTTACCTGTAGTCTCAATTATGATTTCCATTGGTACATTCTCGTTATCCCCTTCTGCTTTCTTTCCATCTTCTATTTCCTCTTCCTCATCCTGAAGGACTTGAAACTTACTCTGATTTTCAGCTGGTATATTCTTTTCTTTTGGTTTCCCTCGTGCTCCCTCTGATCTTGGTTTTTGACTTCTCTGAAATTCTTTGAAACCCCTTTCTCCTATATCCAACCCTTCTGCTTTCCTTCTTTCCTCCTCCAAAATTCTTGTTGCCTCCCCCTCTCTGTTTTGTGGGCATTTTCTGTATAGATGTCCGTACTCATGGCACCTGCGGCATCTAAAGGCGATGTGTTCATAATCTATTGGCTGTTGCCATATTTCATCATGGTATTCCACCTCTATATATTTCGGCAGAGGCTCTGCTATGTTCATGTACACACATATCCTTGCGTATGATGTGTATTTTCCTCTTTTGGTTGATTATGCCACTTTGACGAAAGCCCCGATCGAGTTCCCAATCCCTTCCAGTACCTCAAGGTCCCAAAATTCCATTGGTAACCCAAACAATTTGACCCATATGGGTGCTGCCAATAGCTTCTCCACATCTGGGTTGTATCTATCTTCCCAGTGCCTCATAAATAGTCCAACATTGTTCATGAAGTATGGTCCTTCCTCAAATATTCTCTCCTTGTCTTCGAGGTTTGCAAAAATGACTGTAAAAAAATCCTTTGCTCCAAGTTTTAGGTCTATATGTCCTTTTGGCTTCCATCTTAGTTGAATCCATTTCGATAGACCCTTTTCAGATGGCCAAAAACCTATAAAGTTACAGATCAATGCATGATCCTTCATGTAGCAGCGATAATCTTCCAATTTATTGTTAGGGATAACGTACCTCAGTTTTTTCTGTGCCCTGGGTAAGCATTTGTTCCCCATTCTTGCTTGACATCGGCTTCCTAGGACTCGTATGTCTTTGTCATTCTCCTTCTGCATTCCTTGCTACCCTCCTCCACTGGTTTCGCCAGCTACCACGTTTTTGAAGGAGGGGATCTCTCCCCTCCCCTGATTTTCGTCCATGGTTCCTTTCAGCCCCACCTGATCTCTTTCTCCCTTCCGCCTTTCTTTTTACCCTTGGTGGTCTTTGCCCGCGAGTGATTGAGCCCTACCCATTCCTCTCGGGCCTCCTTACCTCTCTGCCGTAGTTCTGCTATCCTGATCTCCGAAACCTTAGCCGCGCTATCACCTCAGGTCCACTCTGCTCCTTCTCCAGCATTCAATCTCCACTATTAATATCATCATTTTTTGTTCATAAATTATATGATGAATACTTACTAAAATTATATTGTCATGTTGTAATAATTGAATCTTATCTAGATGATTTTCTTATATGACTAGTGATTAAAGCTATTAACACCTATACATCTTGGTAGATGGAAGTTTGTGCATAGAATGACTAGTAGTTCAATTTATTTCGGTAGTTTTGGATGTACGGAAGGATCCATCATTTGGTGAAGAAATGAGAGTTGTGTTTTAGTGAGTTTACATGACATCTTGGGATGTTTTTTAATAATTTAATTTGGGATACTTTTGGTTCAGGAGTTCTAGAGTAGAAATTGGGAATGAAACTTGCCCACTACACCTTTACCATGGTTATGAGGAGTTCACTCTATGTCATATAATTTTTTTTTTAAGGAAGCTAATGAAGACTTTGTACACAACATGATCAACGACAAGTACTTGTTAAGGGAGAGAGTTGGAGATTTAAATCCTACTTGTCTTCTACTTATTGTATGAAATTACGAATCATAAATGTAACTGTTATCTGAGTTGGTTAATTCTTAATTAGTTGGATATAAGATATTTAATCTAATTAAAATAGTTCCTACTTTGGTTTTTAGTTGATAAATTCTCTCAACTAATTGATTGTATGGTCAAGATAGTATTTGTATCTTAAATCAATAATTAATATGTGTGTGTGTGTGTGTGTGTGTGTTTAATACAATATAAAACAAGTTTTTGGTATGAAATTAGTTTCTTAGAGACATGTTCCCTTTCTTCACATACAATCGTTGATATTATTTCACATACTTTTTACTTATTTATTTTGGGTTTTCTATATTATGTTGAATTTTATTTGATACTGGATTTGCATATAACCTGCTAACCTATTCCATTTGTTGTACTCTGTCTATTTCGAAATCCAACCTGGTCACATAATAGTCAATTACTTTTATCTTTATAGCTATTTCAGTGTATTCTCATGGGGACTACGGATTGTTTTTAGATTTCTATTTAGTTAATTTGGACAAGGTACTAGCCCTCTACAAGATTGATAGTTGTCTATAGTTGGTTCTCAGCACACACTTTTTGCTTTAAATTCCACATATTATAACTTATAATTCTTGTTTAATTTATGAGGAAATATGGACGACACCTAAGATGTTGACTCAATTGACTTGGCCTAGGATCTAACCCAAGGCCCCAGCTAAGGATAAAATAATGAAACAAACCCTTTAATTTTATTACCGCCAATGCTATATAAAGTTAATCACAATGATTGGGTACTTTTTTTCTAGCAAAAGAAAACCAAGGAGTCCCAGTTTCTTTACCAAATACTATCATGAATTCTCATTAATTAACTACAAATATGTTGAGAAGTGAATACAATAATTGGATTTAAGCATCACTTATCTTTTTTTCATGCTTGTGCTTGACTATTTTTCGAACCAAAAATTCAGCGGGAAAGCAATGTTCTTCCCAACCAACAATACCTGTCTTATCACCGTGTCTCCCCGTGAGCCTGATTCACACCCATAATAGTTTTAGAATAGTGAGAAGTTCAAACCGATATTTCAATGACATTATGATACCAACTAGACTTGGTCAAAATTTCATAATCTAAGTATTCAAACCTGATATCGACTCCACTAGCTAACCAACTCTGGAATCCTTTAGTAACAATATTCTTTTAGACTTCCACAGTATTCTCCCCAACCTTCCTACCTTAGGTTCATCATTATCCTTCCGGGTTTATTTTTGGAAGTTTTATTTCCAATGAAGAACTTGAGAAGCTAACCACCTATCCTGTAACTATTCAACTATTGTGGGTGTAAGCCTCCCTAGCATTGTTTCCCATTTATGATTTCATGGTCATCACATTAACATTATGAAATTAGTAAATAAAAATATCTGTCTATGTCAAATATTATTTTGGCCTTTCCCAGGGTCCACAAAGTAAAACAATGTATTTTAACTCTGATAAACCAATATTTACAAACTTACAAGGGTGTGTTACATCTAACTTATAGATGAAATGAAAATTTTCCAAACAATTTTTTTTTTCCTTTTTTCTTTTTTTTGGTGAATTTTGTTCAAAATATGGTAGAGATTTTTAAATATCATAAGTTTAAATTATTTAGTGCCTTAGGATATTTTTAGGGTGTCAAATACATTTATACATTGGAAAATGCATTTTAAACAATAAAAAATCACAATTTTACTACAAATTGTATTGTCAAATTCCACCCAAAAATCCATTTCATTTATTAGTTAGATTATGCCATTATTATTTATTAAAAATACGTAATATATTATGTAAAATTATATATAAATAAAAAGTATGTAAAGAGATTATTAACTATAGAGATTCATCTCTACTTCTACTTTACCATGGTGATTATTAACATGTAAATAGATTTTGTTATAATATCATGCTCTAATACTATGGCTTACTAATATCACATTTTCAAAAAATAGTAAATCATGTTCATGAAAAGTTTTTATTAATTAATCGATTTAATTAAACAAGTAGAAATGGCATAACTGCTATTGACAAAAATATCCACCTTTTATCTACCTTTACTACTAAGAATATTCTAAAATATATTGTGGAGGGTAAATCCTTACCCTCAATTTAATAATTATAGATAATTAAAATAAAATTATAGAAGCCCTCTTTAAAAACAAACATGTTTTTCAATATAATTTAATTATTTGATATGTGTTCTTTTAAATTAAATTTGAAAGCTTATAAATATAATTATTTATTAAAATAAGATAATGATATCCTACTCATACATGATCTTTCAACGACTCATTTTAGTTGTCAATGGTTAATGAGTCTAAGAACCAAAACAAAACATTAGATGGTATTACCACATGGTCATGGAACTTGGGAATAGTTAATTTGGAAAGTAGACATTATGAGATTTCTATAAATAAGAGATTATACATCCCCGTCATTTTGGTGAAGGTTCCATATACTTTCTTCAAGTAAGAAGAACAATTTTATGATGAATTTTATGATAATTGAAATTGGAAAACCAAGTCCATAAAAAACACTAATAAATCCATATTTTACTAAGTCTGTTGCAAAGAAAATCACTAAAAGAAAACCTACATTTTACCAAGTCTATGGGAATGAAAACCACTGAAGAACACATGCTTTACGAATTTCATGGGTAATAAAAGCACAAAAAATCCATTTCTTTTTCTAATTCTACCGATACACAACCTAGTATGAGGGGGATGTGTAAGTATGTCATGTCTCTAATAAGATAATTAAAAAATTTAATGTAGACCCAAAGAAAAAATGAAAATAACCATATACGTAAAAGAAAATGTAATACGATTCAATCCAAAGAATCGAAAATTTTGCACAGAAAATCTTTTAATATTTATTTTAATTCAATATTTGTATAGTGTTCTAGCCTGGATCTTAGGGTTTCATATAGGATCCTTACCGTCCAAATACTTAGGCACCCCCCTAGTGTTGAACTCTCTTAGAACTTCATGCTAGAATGACCTTTTGGAGCATATTCAATCATGACTTCAATCCTAGTCACTCTAGACCCTGAATATCGATGATCGATTTGTTCTTCTTAAAGTAGTACTACAATTAATGACAATCTATTAGTTGTCTAGTCTGGATGCTCCAAAATCCTCATGTGCTAGCATGGTAGATATCTTAAAAAAAAAAATTCTGCGAGGGTCCTAGGAGGAAAAAAATGGGTTGTCGTCTCCATAGAAAACATCACCAAGCCCAAAAACGCAAGGCGCTTGGGCTCAGAAAACCATATATTTTGAGTCAATTTATGTGGGAAAATATCTTGTGCAGATGGTTACAAGGTGGGAAGTATCTGTGGAAAATCATATGGACTAGAAAATATCAAATGTCCACCTTAGTGGAAGAATTATTGAGAATCCAAAATACCTCGAAAGGGTCCTTGATCTCTAACTTAGCCTCGTCCAATAGAGATATTATACACTCTCATACCTTTTGGGAAATTTAGGAGGGAAGATACTCTTTTTTTTTTGCAATACTCCAAGAAATAAAGAGAAAAACTCTTTAGTGAACAAGATCTAGTGGATCTATTTCTCTCTACAGATATTCAAACCTGCATAACAATGGATCTATACTAGAAACCCTCTCTAAACACAAAGTCACGGTTGTGGAAAGACAAATAGGATTGACCTGACCCCCTGAATTTTGATCAATGGACTTTGTTGGATAGAGCACCAATCTAGGAAGTTAACCATCATTGAAGGCCTTGATATTATTAAGTGGGGCTAAACAACCAAAGGAATGGTTTCTATTAAAGGACCCTACATACTAGAAACTGAAGAGCCTCAATATCATGGAAACCCCATATGGAGGAAAATTTGGATGGGATAATTATGGCCTAATGTAGCATACTTCCTCTAGTTGGTGTGTCAGCGTGAGATTCTCACTTGGGATTAACTCCAAAAAATAAGGGTCCAAGGACCTTCATTATGCATTATGTAGAATATAATAAAGAGGATATGGAACAAGTTATAAATTTGTTCACCTTTGTGGACAAAATATGGTGAGGTATGGAACAACTGTTTGAGCATTTGGATCACGATGTTACTACTATAAAATCCTCTTTTGAAATGTGGAAGAATGACACCTTTTCTAGCCCCATCATGAACAAAGCTTCGTACATTGGCCTATGTTTCCTTCTGTGAGAACTTTGGAAAGAAAGGAATCAAAGAGTTTTCAAGAAGCATCACCTCTCTTAGTCAGAAGTATGGGTCGGGGTTATCCAAAACATAAGAGAAACAATGCTAGTTGAGAAATGGCACCTGAATGGTTGGCAGGTCACGCATCACGAAGCTCGATTCCTAACAACCCTAAATCTTGCATCTCGGATGCCTAATCCATTATCGTGGAATCTCTTAGTATTCCTAAGATCCTCTCCATCAAAATTTTCAACCCCTCATACAGGTTTCCTCAAGCTTAATTTTGATGGGACCTCCAAAGGTAACCTTGATGATAAGACTTTTGGCCACCTTTTCAGAGACTCCAAGGTTTGGGTACTACACATCTATGCAGTTGATGGTGGCTATAAAATTAATAGTGAAGCTGAATTCAATGGGTTGAAACATAAACTCCTCTTTTTAAGTTGCAAAGGATTCAGAAAGTTGGTGGTGGAAGGAGACTCTAATTTGGTAATTGAGGTACTCAAAAAGCTAAACCATGGTACCAATTTAGATGACCTTAGTAAGAGTTGGAGGACAAACTATTTTCTTCAAGATAGAAGTGCTCTCCTCCCATTATTTGGTTATAATATTCCCTCGCATGTGCTCAGGACGGGTAATAAGGTTGCTAACTTTCTGGCTAACTGGCAATTCTTACATATGGATACAACCCTTGATGCCCCTTGGAAGGATAACCATCCTGAAGACTTACTCTTGATTTCTAGCTCAAGATGGCCACCATAAGTAGGACTATGGTGAAGAAAATAATCAAGATCCCTGATTGGGGTGTGTGCTGGCTCATAGTCCCTCTTGGGACTCTTGTTAAAGGTGATAGGATGGGAGGTAACATGAAAGGGAGGCTCCTGCCAGTACATTGTATTTTTATCGTTGGGTATGTGAATCATATTGTTAGAATTTGACTTTATCTCACCAGGTCTATCATCTCATTCATCTAGTTTTCAAAGCTTAATCGCCAAACAGATCCTTGTATATGCTATAGAAAGTGCATCCTGCGCTGAGCTGTTTTCCTTGTGGAGGCCCGATTATGCTTACATTGAGGAAATATGGAACATGCTTAAGTTATATTTAAATTATAATTTAAAATTTTATCATGAATATTTTTATAGGCAATAAATTATTGTTGATTAAGAGTTTTTTGAGGGGCAAAGCTACAACCATAACATACAATTTTCTAGAAACCTTACTTAACAATTATAATTTTAAATTCTAATAGTAAATATTATTATTTTATTTTAATATTAAATATAATAATAATATTAAAATTATCTAAATACATTTTTTCATATATATTTTGAATCTCAATAATTAAATTAATAATATATTTTTATTCAATTATATATACTTTTAAATCAATTATAATTTAAGCTAATAGATTTGAACTATTTAAAGTAATACATTTGAATCGATGTGGTGGCCATGCAGATGATAAAAATACCAAATGGGGGGGCCATGCTCACTTCTTGTGCAATAGATAATCCTGTGTCACCAAACAAGATTTAAATGCACGATCTCTCGAATCTAAAGTCTAGGAAAATAAATTAAAAATTCCAGTAGATGAGCAAGTATTATCCAAACATAATGTTCATTTTCTCCAAATCTAAAGTCGAAGAATAAAATATTTAAAAATTACAGTAGTAGTTCTTGTTAGCACCTTATTACAAACCCAAAATTCATAAATATTCAAATTGGATAGAACAATTTGCACTAGCTACATTAACATAATTGGTCTTGATTATATTAAAAAAATTAAGCTTGAAGATTGTAAACACTATTTTGAGTGTTGAAAATATCTAATATATAATTAATATATTCTTAAACTTTCTTTATATAACTAATTTATATATGAATTTTACTTTCTCTTGTTACTGTCAATCCTAAATAAATGTAACATTTAGTTTTTTTTTCACAAAATTATTACACAACTAAGCATCTTGATATTTTTAACAAAACTAGATTGAGCAAAATATTATTGAAATTCTAACACTATTACCAAACAAAATTTACTTATCTAGAAATTTATTTAAAACTCTTAATTGTAGTTCAATACATGCCAAACATTGTAACACAGTCAAAAAATATAACAAACTTTGTTGCCTCATATTAAAATGACCACACACAACATATCATTGTAAGAGTGGTTATGTAACTGGTAAATTAAAAGTATGGATGAACATTTCTTCGTCTCTTTTTAGCATATGTTACATCCAATCTTTAAAAATATGTAACATATTCAAAAAAAGAAAGAGAGGAACAAATGTTACATCCATACTTTAATTTGTACATGTTACATGATCACCCATACAATGTGCGTCGTCTTCTTAATACCAAGAAATAAAGATTGTTATATATTTGGAATGTTTTGTAAGGTTTCACATGTATTGAACCATTAAGTGCCTTGTATAAGGTTTCTAAATTCTTAGTTGAGTTTTCATTTTATAATTTCAACTGCAATTTGAAAATATTACCTCGTTTGTATGTCAACAATGTTTATATAAGGAATATTAAGTTGTTTAGTTATGACATGATTAAAAATAATAATAATAATAATAATAATAAAACTTATTATTTATTATTCAGTTTAAAAAATAGTCCAAATATATAACACACGTTGTTGCCTCATATTAAAATGACCACACACAACATCTAGATGTAAGAGTGGTATGTGATGCAGGAGCATTTAGTTGCAAAAAATCATTTTATTTTAGTAGACATAGGGGGTCTTGTGTTTTAAGGAAGTTGGTTTCCTAAGTGTTAAATTATTGTAATTATTTAGGCTTTTGAATGATTTTAATGGGAATAGGAATTAATTAACTATTATGAGGCATATTTGTAAATGTTCTTGAATGTTGGAGAACAAGAGAGAGATAGGATAGCTAAAAGATTGAGAGATTTAAAAATCAATTGTAAATCTTAGTTTAGGAATAGGTTTCATGATTTTGTGGATTAAATAGGATCCTTAGGGATAAAGAAGAAATTTTAGCATTTTGCTAAGAAGGTTATGGATCTAAAACATGAATTGGTTATAAAATCCTTTGTATAAATGTAAGCCTAAAAGGCACAAGAAGGGGTTAGCTAGTTAGTCAGTCAATAGTTAGAGAAGTCAATCAATCAAATTATAATCCTATGGGTAGGAACAAAAGCCACTCATACAAAATATCAGGTTAAGGAAGGAGTTCCTGTGTAAAGACTTGTTTATTAAATAGACAACTCGTTTATGAGTTCATGAGTATGTATTGAGTAAATGAGATATAGACTATATATGATCTTGAGTTATTTTATGTAACATAGGTTGCAGGTGCAGATCTAGAAGGGAAGCACATAGAGGAGTAATAGAGAGGTCTTACGTCTTTACACACAGACCGTACAGGAGAAATCCTTTAATGTTATAGCGAAGGTGAAGGAAACATAAAGGCACGGGGGGAAGTTGAGATCAGGAGGAATGAATATCATAGGGTGAAGACAAATACACAGGCAGAAGGTGAATCACTGATTACCCAATAAAAAACAAAAGAGTGTAGTGGTAAAGAACAAGAACTGTCAGATCACTAATATTGACGGATATTAACAGTAGAAGATGAATGGTAGAGGATACATCATAGCTTTTGATGGT
>APFE031043531.1:9074-41395 GCA_000404065.3 Pinus taeda | reverse complement strand
GTGAAGGGTTTTCCATTGTTTCTCGATAATAAATAGGCCTTCGAGCCTCATTGTAACACAGTTCGGAACAGTTCAGAGACATGTAGCCGCACATCTCTTCTCAGAGATAAGCTACCATCGTCCTAGCGGGTTTATTTCCAATTCTGGTTGTAAGCATATTTCAGTATTTTCCATTAATAAAATGAAGTGTTATTTCCGCTGCATCTCTTTATTTATGGTTATCGCATCTCTGTATTTATGGTTCTCTGTAATCTATTGCGTTCCTGTTTAAATCCGGATCACATTATGGTTAGAATTTTGTGGTGATGATGCTTATGTGGCTAAATGATACATCTTGCTACTTATTGTTGGTTGGTCAAGAGAATGGTATTGCAGGTTACAGGTTGCTGATGTTGATGAAACATGCTTATGGTGCAGATCATATGTGGTGTATGATAGTTGTTGATGACTATCATGGTCTTGTTTAGATTGTTGGTCTTTGTTATAAAATTCATGTATATGTAAAGGTCATGAAATGACCTATTTTTGTTACCCACTATGCATTGGATGGATAAAGTAATGTTCTTGTTTTGACATTTGGTATATCCCCACTTGGTTGGGCGGATGAGTCAAAATGGTGTATCCCCACTTGGTTGGGAGATTGATGTATGTATGAGTCATTGGTGATAGGAAGCTCATACTCACTTAGTTGAGTTGTAGAGTCATGTTATTCTTTTGTAAAATATTGTTGCAAACTCGGCATGTGCTCAGGGGGAGCATGGACAGATTGGTACATCTTGGCATGTACAAAGGGGGAGTTCAATCAGAGAATTCAAAATGAGCTTAGAGGAAGCATGTTAGGGTCCCACCCTAACCCCCTTATTTATGTAATGGGATCACGTCATAGTCAAGAGTCAATAAAGCCCATATTAATAATTGTAAGTGGTTAATCCGCAATTAATAACGGAACCACAGTTAGTTGCAAATGCGCCGTAGTATTAGATAGATGGTATTAATAAAACCCACGGTATTGGCCTGTGGTATTGCATGTAGGAGTCATATATAAGGGATAGAGACTCCATGCGAGGAGCATCATGTCTTTCTTTGTAATCGAGCTCTACTCTATTGGAGGTTGCCCCCTCGAAGAGGCAAGTGAACATTTCTCTCTGAATAATAAAATCTTTGCTATTCTGTGTTCTGGGTATCTTTTCTTCACATATTCTGTATTTGGGTATCATTTTGCAGGTTAAGAGCATAACAAGTGGTATCAGAGCACTTTCCAGGGCCGGTGGGATCTCCATTTCTTAGCAAAAAAAAAATTCGGCTCGAGACGTGTTTCGGCGTCTTTAAACCATGGGATCTTTCATTGAGCGCATAAACCTGCGGATTTGGGGAGGCATGCATGTAGGAAATACAAGAGGTGGTCACGTCTGTTAGACTCCTTTGTAAGCCCTGTGGGTACCCCTTCAAGTAGTAGCACATTAGACAGAACCGCGCACAGAATGTCTTCCACATACCCTCTGGGTATATAGGAAGCCCCTTAGGCTCCATTGAAACCTCGCCATAGATATACCGTCGGTCATCTTGTGGCTACAGTACACCGAGAATAGCACTCGGAGAGATTACTCGCCCGTACGATAGGGTAGTCGGGTTGTACGGCTAAGGGTATGGCCGATCCTCCTTAGTTAGAGCCCTGAAACATTGGGCCGAGTACTACTACTAGACCCTTATGTATATTGCGATCTGTAGCACCTGACACTCCTCAAGACCATAGTTCCTTTTTCTATCCGGGGATAACACATCATCTATTCCAGATCCGCTGGTGCAAAGGAGTGCAACCGCAGAAGAAATCAGTACAACAGTCTCTAGTTCGTAGATCAGTCATTCAGATCTATTAGATCCAGCAGATCCGCAGCAGTAGTCTATCCCACCGCCAGATCCGCCATTCAGATCTCTCAGATCCACTAGGTCGGAGTTGTTGAGAAGGGTTCCTGTACCGGGGTATAATTTTCATAGGACTTTTGGCCGCATTGACATTTTGAGGATTTGGCAACTGCAGTATTGATCAGGAAGGAGTAAAACTCCGTTAGGAGTTTTCTGAAAAAAAAATATTCTGAGATCTTCCAGGGCGCTTATTAGTGATCTAGCCCATCAGAATCGGGACGACGAGCTGAGCACGGTGGTACCATTCACTTCTTAGTGAATTTTTTTACGCGGTCCCACTTTTCAAAAAATCCAGTTGGTGTATGGTAGCAACTAGAGCTCAAGCGATGGCCAATGAAAGGATGGACAAACTTGAAGAATCAGTGCATAACCTCGACCTTCAGCTTACCAAACTATGTAGCATGGTCGACAAAATAGTCCCGAAGGGCAAGGAGCAAGCCCACGAGGAGGAGTATAATGGCCATGAACACAGTGAGGGTGAGTCTAGCCACTCTCCTCACATCTGGCACACCCACCCACAACCCAGTCAGTGACCTCCCAAGTTGGATATGCATAAATTTGACGGTTCTCACCCGTCGGCATGGATAGCACAAATGGAGCAGTATTTCAAATTAAATCGCATCTTAGATAATGCAACTCAGCTTATGTTGGGGAGCATGTACTTGGACGGTGAAAGGTGTCAATGGTAGGAATGGCATCAACGTCGCAGCGGATATTTTATGACTTGGAACCAATTTACAAAAGCTCTTCAAGACCGCTTTGACCAGGAATCCTCTTTTTTGGGTCGCCTTACTAAGCTCCTACAGACTGGTACAGTGGATGAATATATTACAGCTTTTGAAGCCTTAGCCTTCCGTACTTGGGGTCTCTCAGATGCATTTTACACGGAACGTTTTATCAGCGGTCTTAAAGAAGCTATTAAAGCCCAAGTCCTAGTGCACCACCCTCCCTCCTGGATGGAGGCTTGCAAGGTAGCTCGTAACGTGGAACGTGCATTAGCAGCCCAATACATTCGCCCAAATTTCTCCGCTAAAGGTCGCCCTCCAAAAGCTCACCACACGACTCAAACACTTAAGGTCCAAAAGGTGTCACCTGCGGAAATGGTTGAAAGAAGAAAGCAAGGTCTGTGTTACTATTGTGATGAAAAATACTCCCCAGGTCATAAATGCAAGGAGCCCAAATTTTTTCAAATTGATGCCACTGACTATAGCTCAACAGAGGAAGATCCACCACTGGAGGAACATGAGCCGCTAGAGGAAGACAACCAACAGGACAATGTCTCTGACGAACCAGTTATTTCGTTGCATGCCTTGGCAGGAATTTCTTCCCCTCAAACTCTCAAAATTAGGGGTTTTCTTAAACATCGCCCAGTAATAGTCTTGATTGATAGTGGAAGTACCCATAATTTCATCCATCAAAAAATCGCAGAAACAGCACATTGTTTTGTACGAGCAGTCTCTAACTTCCAAGTCCAAATTGCAGATGGAGGCACAATGAAATGTGAAGGCCGTTGTGAAAATATCAAACTTCAAATGGGGGATTATCAGTTGAAAACCCACATGTTTGCCATACAGATGGGGGGTTGCGACATTGTCCTCGGCGCTGAATGGCTCCGCACTCTTGGGCCAATCACAATGGATTTCTAGGAGTTGTATATGAGTTTTAAGCAGAACAACCACACACATACCCTCCGTGGACTCCAGGCGGGAGCCCCCTCTATCATCAGGTCGCATAGGATGGAAAAATTATTAAAAAAGGGCAATCATGGAGTTGTAGCTCAATTTAATGCCATCCAGGCAGTCGAAACCAAACCTCTGCCAATTCATCCTGAGATGCAACAGATTTTAAATAACCATCTGCCGGTCTTTAACAAGCCTCATGAGCTTCCACCCTCGAGAGGGGAACATGATCATAGCATCACCTTGGTTCCTGGGGCCCAACCCCCAAATGTGCGCCCATACAGATATCTGTTCACCCAAAAGAATGAAATAGAAAAAATAATCAAGGAACTTTTGGAAACAGGTGCCATACGTCCCAACATTAGTCCTTATTCATCACCGATGGTCATGGTACTCAAGAAAGATGGGGAATGGCAGATGTTTCCAGACTTCAGGGCCCTCAATAAGTTGACAGTCAAAGATAAATTTCCCATCCCGGTAGTTGATGATTTGCTGGATGAACTGAATGGGGCTCAATTCTTCACTAAGCTGGATCTTCACTCAGGCTACCACCAAATTCGCATGAAGGAAGTCGACATTCCAAAGACTGCTTTCCAAACTCATGAAGGCCATTATGAGTTCTTGGTCATGCCATTCGGTCTTTGTAATTCCCCATCTACTTTTCAGAGCTTTATGAACCATCCTCTCAAACCATATCTCAGGAAATTCGTGCTTGTATTCTTCGATGACATCCTCATCTATAGTTTCACTTGGGCCGCACATCTTCAGCATGTAGATCTACTCTTGCAACTACTCCGCAAGCATAAATTATTTGTCAAGATGTCCAAGTGTTCATTTGGCATGGTAGAAGTAGAGTATTTGGGCCACATTGTGGGGCGTGAAGGTGTCAAGGTGGACCCCAAAAAGATCTAGGTAATGCAGGAATGGCCTCAACCTAAGACCTTGAAGAGCTTGCGAGGATTTTTGGGTCTCACAGGCTATTATCGTAAATTTTTCCGCAACTATGGTCGCATAACGAAGCCCCTCACCCAACTCCTAAATAAAAATTCATTCTTCTGGAATGAGGAAGCACAACAGGCCTTTACAGCTCTAAAAATTGCCATGTGTTCCACTCCAGTTTTAGCACTACCTAACTTCACCAAATCTTTTTTCATTGAATGTGATGCTTCAGGTACAGGTATTGGGGTAGTCTTAATGCAGGAAGGGCGACCGTTGGCCTTCACAAGCCAACAAATCAGTGGGAGGAATCTGGGCCAATCTACCTACGAGAAGGAAATGATGGCCATCTTACATGCAGTCGAAACCTGGCGACCTTACTTATTGGGGCGACGTTTCCAAATCTGCACAGATCATCACAGTCTTAAATATTTTTTGGAGCAACGCTTATCCTCCCCACAACAAAATAAATGGCTAGCCAAAATGCTGGGATATGATTATGAGATCATTTACAAGAAAGGGAAAGACAATAGTGTAGCAGATGCATTATCTCGCCAATTTGGGGAGGAAAGTACCCTGCTAGCAATTTCCCTCCCCATTCCAGAATGGATTGAAGAAGCTCGCAGGGAATGGTTTTCACACCCCAGGCTCTCCCAACTCATTTCTCAATTGCAGGTAGATCCAAATTCCACAAAGGGCTACGCATGGCAGGATGATATTCTTCGCTATAAGGACAGACGTAATATCACCAACATCCACCCTCAAAAGTCGCATTTTGGCAGAATTGCACTCATCTCCCTATGCAGGACGTTCGGGCTTTCGGAAGACGTATGCTCACACTAGAAGATCATTTTTTTGGACAGGCATGAAAAAGGACATCCTTACTTTCGTAGCAGAATGCGATGTTTGTTAACGCCACAAAGGGGAAACCGTCAACACACCAGGCACATTACAACCATTGCCCATTTCGGCATCAATTGGACGGAGGTTTCTATGGATTTCATTACAGGTCTTCCAAAGTCATGGAACAAGTCAGTCATCATGGTGGTTGTGGACCAACTGTTGAAGTATGCTCATTTCTGCGCCCTACCCCACCCGTTTACACCAACTTTGGTTGCTCAATCTTTCATGGATCAGATCTTCAAATTAAATGGCATGCCCACTTCTATTGTGTCCGACCGTGACCTGATCTTCACTAGTAATTTTTGGAAGGAACTCTTTAGAATACAAGGCACTCAACTAAAACTCAGTACTTCCTATCATCCGCAAATAGATGGTCAAACCGAAGCCGTCAACAAATGTCTAGAAACCTAACTTAGGTGTTTCACTTCAAAAAAGCAACACCTTTGGGTACAGTGGCTACCTCTGGCTGAATGGTGGTATAACACCAACTATCATGCCACCACCAAAATGACTCCCTATGAATCAGTATATGGTCAACTCCCGCCTTCACCTACTTCGTATCTCAAGGGATGCTCAAAAGTACAAGCAGTGGATCAACTCCTACAACACCGCGCAATCATGCTCGCTCATCTTCGAGAGAATCTTCATCAGGCTCAGAACCGCATGAAGCAACAGGTAGACCAACATCGCTCAGAGCGCCAATTTCAAGAAGGGGATCAGGTCTTCTTACGGCTCCAACCATATAAGCAAACATCACTCAAAGATAAGGGGTGTCAGAAACTCTCTCCCAAATTCTACGGACCATATCAAGTACTTCAGCGCATTGGAGAAGTGGCTTACAAGTTGGCCTTGCCACCTACCGCAAAAATCCATCCAGTTTTCCATGTCTCATGCCTCAAGAAAGTGATTGGGAACAATTGCAGAATTCAGACCCATCTACCTGAATTGGATGAAGAAGGGTCCATCTGGCTTCAACCCGAATAGGTCCTAGACACACGAGACAAGCAACTGCGTGGCCGCATGATTAAGGAAGTCCTCGTCAAATGGAAGGACACCACTCCAGAAGATGCAACTTGGGAACCAACCACTATTCTTCAGTAGTTTCCGCAGCTTCAACCTTGAGGACAAGGCTAGTCTTAAGGGGGAGGGCATGTTAGGGTCCCACCCTAACCCCCTTATTTATGTAATGGGATCATGTCATAGTCAAGATTCAATAAAGCCCATATTAATATTGTAAGTGGTTAATCTGCAATTAATAACGGAACCACAGTTAGTTGCAAATGGGCCGTAGTATTAGATAGATGGTATTATTAATACCACGGTATTGGCCCGTGGTATTGCATGTATGAGTCATATATAAAGAATAGAGACTCCCTGTGAGGAGCATCGTGTCTTATTTTGTAATCAAGCTCTGCTCTATTAGAGGTTTCCCCCTCGAAGAGGCAAGTGAACATTACTCTCTGAATAATAAAATCATTGCTATTATGTGTTCTGGGTATCTTTTCTTTGCATATTCTGTATTTGGGTATCATTTGCAGGTTAAAAGCATAACATTCAATCTTTTTAAAATAGATTAGTTTTTGTTCCCTTTCCTGTTAATTCAATTATCATTTCAAGTAATTGCTTTGGTGTGAACATAACGATCTGAAACTATAGTGAACATTAACTATTGTTGTCTAGTTCCCAGATTGATGATCTTCTCCTTGATTTCTTTTCAATTGCATCAGTTTACAAAGGGAAGAGTTATCATTACTGTACCCTTGACTGATGAAGTACTATAGTTCCTTAAATGAATGATTTAGTTCCAAAGCATTTCAAGTTCTTTCCATTACATTTAGAGTTTGTTTCCAGCATTTATTTACTTTTGCAAAAGCACTATACTACTAACATTACTCTTGACAAGTGACCGCCTCAAACTGAGTACACTCTTTGAGATAAAAAAATTGTACCTGGATTGATAATTAATGTAGGGTAAATAGAGGTGAAAAAGACCCTTTTTACTACTCGACACCTTCCTTGATGCCTCTGGTGTCATTATGGCGATGGGAGCTTGCCTCAACTCTTTCCCTGCAATGGGCACTGTCATGGGATGATGGTGAGGTGTTCCCATCATTCTCTTTCCTTGATGATTTCGATGATGTCTTGAAAGAATCTGACACCTTCAATCATTCTCCTTCAGTGTATCCCAAGCCTGCAAATCGAGGTCTCTGCACAACCTTCAATGGTTGAGTTATCCCTTGGCTATTAACACCAATTTTTTCCTCCTTGCACCTCATCTTGGTAAGGAGCCTCGTGTTTGTCCCTGTAATTGATATCTCCACATTTCCAAAAAAAATCATACCATGTGAAGACGAAACTGAAGGGAAATCAACATATTTTAAATCCACTGTCGATTTGGAAAGAACTAATGAGGGTTTCTCATCATCTATTGTTGGTGGTTCGCTATCTATCCTGGTGCATTCCTCAACTTCCTTTCCAACATATCCAAGTCCTATTCGACAGGGTAATTCCTCTACTTTGATGGGGTTGAAAATGCCTTTGCCATTAATGCGCAAGCCTTTTCCTTCATACCCCATTTTCTTCAACAGTTTGGAGCCACTTCCTGTGGTATGATTTTCAAAAATAGTGAAATCATTATCAGGAAACATACATGAATTCAGATAATTACATTTTACCTCACATGGGTCACATTGCATCTTCTCCAAGGCCTCGTCCTTAGCTTGCAATTGTCATAGCAAACTACGTTTCTCCTCTTTCTCTTATTGTAGAAGCATCTTCAATTCAATGGTATCTGCTTGAAGACTTTGGTTGTTGTGCTTCAGTTCTTCCAGGGCCTCTTCCATGGTTCGCAACTAGAGCTGCACTTGTTGCTTTTCCTCTGTCTCTTTTTGTAGAGCTTCATACATTATTTCCACCTTTTGGGAAATTCTGAGCATGGTCTCGTACATTACTTTGTCATCCTCCATCGTTGCACGTTCCATTACTCACACTCACAATTCACATCCACCCAAAGACCACTCTAATACCAAACTTGATCCGAGTTTACTCAACTCTTGGATTTAACCAAGATCTTTTACTTCCGTGATTTTGTTAGATTTGAGTTTAAAAGAGCATAGATGAACACATATGCATGTTCTAAAGAAGAGGGAACATGACAAGAATCAACAACATAAAACAAAAGTCATTGATAACGGATTTCATCCAATGTGGACTACGTCTCCAAGCCCGGTGTGAAGATGGTGTTGGCCGCTTCATTCAGTGCTAGAAATGGAGAAGATGTACATGGATGATGTTTTTTGTCATACAAGTACATGTGCCCTCTACATGAGTGGCAAAGTCTGTCCACAAGACGTTCCGCTATAGGAACTATCACTCACAACAGAGCTCCTATTAGCATGACATAAACTTACACATGGTGACAATAAGTATCCCACCATCATGGCAACAAAGGGATCTCAATCAAAACATACATAATAATCCATGACAAATACATCTCACATGAAATAGACACAAAGATTTTGCATCACACATCAAGCAGGAATCAAAACAACATCATACATCTCATGGCAAATGATCAAAGAAGTACATAACATCAACACTCCATATACCTCAACTCTTCTGTTGGTTTTAGAATGACATACTCAACTGTTGGATCTTAATGCACCATCGAAGTCGTGGCATCGAATGGCATAGACACTCTTAAATTTGACACCATCACTCCAATCTAGAAAATGTTTGAAAAATAGAAGGTGCAATTGCAAAAACTTACTACACCACTGAAGTTGTGTCGTCAAGAGGTGTAAAATCGACTATCCATTTTCTGAATTCTGACACCAACAAAATTTGGGCCTATAGGAATATTTTAGATTCCCTCACAATTCTCCAAAGATTCCCTCCTCCGGGTTGACTAGAGATCTATAACTCAAATCACAAAACTAATCCCACCATTGAGATCCTTGCGAAATTCTGAGAAGAATGAGTATAAAGTTAGTTGCATTCTGACTCTAGCGAATTTAAGCCTCCAAGGAATCTGGAAGATTCCCTCAAGATTCTCAAAGATTCTCCTCTTCTGGGAATCTACAAATCCGCTAGTCAAAAGGTGAATCTGACCTTGCCATTGTGTTCCCTGCAAAAATCTCAGAAAAATAATTGTAAACTTGATTACATTTTGATAAAACGAATTTTTACCTCCCAAAATATCTTTAAGATTCTCTGCAAAAATTTTGTCTCAAAAAGCATGCCATCATGGTTCCGCCTCTTTGGACTGTTTCATGGTTCCACTACTCAGAACTTCGTTCTCGGCCTCCGTTCCTCTCTCTGTTCCACCTACGTTCTCACGTGCAAAAGTGTGAGGAAGGTTTATTTATCTGTTTTTGGGTGGAGATATTAATGAAACGATCATTGGTTCAGTGGTGAAATTTAGGAATGAAAAGCATGGGGTCGAGGGATCAAATCCCCCTCATGCCAAACCTAGCATGTTAACCATAAATTTTCTTTTAATTTTGTTTTAAATAGTGGCATAGTTATGATTTTGGGTATACGGTTATGCATGTTGTAACCGTTGTGTGTGATATGGCCGCATTTAAATGTGCGGCCACATGGGGCGGCCCAGTGGGGGTTGGCCCACGTGGGTCGGGTGGGTTCAATCCCCTCCAACTCCACATTTGATGTTACATGTTATGATATGCCACAATTTTTGGTTTCATATTAATACAACCATATTCGTTTGAAACAGTTTATGGTTGTAATATGTTAAGGTTTGGTTTATAATATAACAAACCCACTCATATAAGCTCATTTAAATATTTTGTTGGTTTAATGGTAACCATTTTCCATAAACCACCACATTTTAATATTCTTTTAATTTTTGTTTTATAATGCCCATTTAATAACCATGATATTTCATATTGTTATAACAATATTTTGATATTTTAAAAATTATTTTTTGGATTTTATATGGATTTTGTTTTTATGAGGGCATTTTAATATTATTTTCTTGTCATTTTGCAGGGAAAATGAACCAATGACTAGGGGCCAAGTGTTAATGGTTGATGGGCTACCATGTGGATCCCACTCACTGACTGGGATGGCATGTGGCGCATTGTGGGCCCCGTTTTTTCCCTTGTCATGCCAAACTTTGATGAAATCTATCTCCCTCATACGAGCTTGGATTTGAGTTCTGTTTACACCGTTGGAATCATAGTGACGAGCACTTCGATCTGGTGCTAGTTTGGGAGCAATCTGAACACTTTGAATTTTGACCCTCTTTTAGTCCTCTTAGACTTATGCATGTGTCTAGAGCCACCTGGATCACCAGACTTCAATTCAATCTTTCTAAAATATTTGGCCCCATTGATGGTTCAGAAGGTCGTTAATCCATGGGATTGGGTACCTATTTCGAACAGTGATCTTATTCAATGCCCGATAGTCAATACAGAGTCTCCAGGTCGCATCCTTCTTTTATACCAATACCATCAGGATCCCAATATAATCATAAAGTGAGGTCTATACTCATATATAACATGTCACTTCCACAAGTATGGTTTTCCTAATAATACATCACAAAATTCAAGAGGAGCAACATCAAACAATACCTCATCTGTGAAGGGATTGATGTTGTAGGGAAGGTGACACTGCAGGTTGATGTAGAGATCTTATCCTTGATGAAGCCACCCAATGGTGTACAATTATGGATGTGATGTCATCGGTTGGCCCAGCCATTTCATGACTTCTACTGAAATGAGGTTCTTTTGGCTCCCACTGTTGACAATGAACTGCAGCAAAGAACCCTTCACCCACATTTGTGAGTGGAAGAGGTGTTCCCCATCCTCTAGATCTTTAGGCTCATTCTTCTAGATCTTGGTGGTGGCCATGGTGGCACTAGGCTCCGCGTCAATGATCTACGTTCCCTTGTCGAGTTCTAACTCAGAATCGGAACATGTATATGATTTGAAAGCCTTCAGCTCGACCACTAGTAACTACTTGGTCGGGCACTCACTTGTGTTGTGAGTGGAGCTCTTATGGAACTCACACCATTTTCTCGTGACCTTCTTTGTATTCGGGGTGTTTTTATTTTCTTGCAGCTTTGGTGGGTTGTCTTAGGTTGCCTCGCTTTGGCTTTGTGGTTTGGGGGCGCCTTTTCCTGGCTTCAGATTCACAGATCCAAAGTCTGGCTTATTTTGTTTAAACTTCTGCTCAATCTTGGCAGCATATCAGTATGTCATGTAAAGCGAGGAGATGTCCAAGAACTCCATCTCATCCTAGATGTACTTGTGCAGGAAGTCATGGTACTTGAGTACCAAATGCCCCTCTAAATCCTTGATACCTAATTTTGTGTGGAGGGTATGAAAAAAATTTGTGAACTTTGGCACATCTTGGTCCCTTCCCTACCATAGCGTGGTCCACTTTATCTATTTATCTTCATAGCTCCCTACAAGGTAATATTGTTCCTTTACGTGTGGGGCAGCTTTGAGAAATGAAAAAGTAATATTTTCCTGATTGGAAAAGTCATGAACTGAAAAATATCCTTCTGATAGATTCAACCACTTATCTACAGTGTCTGTATCTATCTAGCCCTCAAATATGGGATTGTCAAAGTTAACTTGTACCTTAAAAGGAATGGCACCTCTAGAGTGGCTGCTGGATGAAGATGCGTCTCCTCTGGGTAGACGTAGAAGGATCTGGGAAAATTTATCCATCATTGCATTCCTTTATCACTTGAGGGCTTCCTCGAGCAATATTTTGATAGGATCTCTTGCCCCCTCATCTTTATTTTCTTCTACCATAGGAGTTCGTCAAGGTTTGCGAGGTTGGTCTTGCAAAGGTTTAACCAGATCGAGCCCTAACTCCTTATACCCTAACCTCTTTGGGGACATGCAAAGAAAAACAGATAAAGAGCAGACCGCTTTGATGCCACTTGTCTAAACTTTAACAAGAATGCAACAAATTATAGATATAACCATAAATACAGAGATGTAGCAAAAATAACACTTTATTTCCTTAATATGATAATATTGAAATATGCTTACAAACATAATGGAAATAAACTAGCTCGGGTGATGGTAGCTTATCTCTGAGAAGAGATGTGGTAGCTACATGCCTATGAACTGTGTTACATTAAGGCTCTAGGGCCTATTTATTATTGAACAACAATGGGAAACCATAAACAACCAAAACCCTAACCCCAGGAGATGGAATGCCAAGTGTTTGTGGGCCCAGTTGGGGTTAGTTGGGCAGCCAAGTTCTTAGGGTCGCAACCTGGTCATATTATCTACATTTGGTGCTTACGATACTTTGTTGGAAAGGTCTCTTTGAATACTATAGGATTTGCAGTAGGCCCCTACCTATTTCTATGGGCTTGCTACGAACCTCAAAACAACGTCGTTTAGGGGGTCAAAACTACTCCAAAAGTTCATGATCTGAAATGGACCAGATTAGTAATGTTGTGCTAATTCCCCATTGAGCATATAAAAATGTGCTTGAGGTTTTTACTCCAAAATAGCAAGTAAAAAAATGAATTTTATGTGTGTTTACTTAAGTTAGTTTCATGAAGAAAACTTAAAGAATGAAACCAAAACACTAAATGGAAGCATGTATCAATCAATAATACACCAACCATTGATAAAGGAGTTCACCCCTCGTGGGCTATGTTATCACTCAAGTTGTTCCCTGTCTCTAGGAGGGAATACGGTTGAGGTAACCACTAACCAATCTTTCAGCTACAGATCCTAGCCAATCTGCAACCAGAGAGGGCTCTCTCTTTGTGATTTAGATTTGTTTGTTTGTATATTAGGCTAGTTATGACACACAAGTTTTGTTTAGTGTTTGGAAAATGACATTCAATAGAACAAGGTAGTAAGTTGAGAGAAGTTCATACCACTGGGTTGATGGAGTCTAATGTAGTAAACTTCTGGTTGCAGTTTCTTTGGGAATGGAAGATTGCAGAGCAGGATAGTTGAACATAGAACAATATTTCAATCTGAAAGTAAGATGGAATGGAGTTAAGGAATGAAAGGCAGTCAAGAATCTTTCATTATGTTAACAGAGGGAAATTTTGTAAACATTAATAGGGAGCAGTTAAGAATTCCTTGCTCATGTTTAATATGTAAGAACCAATGAGACAAGAGCACTTGAGAATTCTTTCCTATTATGGTCCTGTAGAAAACATAGAAAACTACAGGAACTGAACACAGAGTACAGACAGTAAATTTTGTGTTATCCTTTTTTCCTGTAACTTAGAACATGGTACTGATATGATAAATAAATTACAAATACAGTAAATCAAGAGTAAGGGAAACTTATTGATCCAGGCATCAACACAAGAATTCTGCAACACATCCTTTAGCCATTGAATCCACAACTAGCAAATTCACCAACACAGCATCCAGCAATTTTATTTCAGAAGAGTTCTCAAAATTTATAGAGCAGGTCCAGAATGATATTCATCAGCCAATGATAATACATCTCTTTAGCAAGTTTTTATAGAAGTTTACAAAATATCCCGTAGGGAAATATCTGGACATAAATTTATCCATCTACTCTGGCAGAAGTAATAACTAATGTGGAAAAAACCGCGTAGTAATAACTGAGGAGATAAATATGTTGTACTGGCTGCTGTAGGTGTCTTGCTTGTTGTTGACCTTCTGACTTTGATAGTCGGTTGATGACTGCTTTCCTGTTGTGTTGTCCTTTGCCACCTATGTCTGAGCCGGTTTTATCTTTTGGCGTGAATCTTCTTCCTCAGCTGATTTGATTTCTCCAGATATCACCTTTTAATTTGTACTGCTAATAATTTTACAAAAAGGAGAGCTGAACTTATTTTGGTAAAACCTCCAGCATGCTATGCCACCACTGATCTGTTGGTAATTGATGCTTTCTCATTTTGATCAGTGTCTCATCAGCTTCAGTGTACCTATAATAGTTTGGCTGAAAATCAAAAAGATGTGCCACCTCATGCTCAATGAAGAACAAACCTTCCAATTTATCATACAAACTTTTCCCTGTGGGAGGGACTGTCTCTTTTGTGCTGCTTGATGAAGCTGTAATCTGATTTTGCACATAGGTATTTAGCCTATGAGCATAATGTTCTTGCTTTAACAGTTTCCCACTGCTAGTAACCAAGCTAGGCAAACCTTTGCATTGTAACATTGAAAATTTATGTCTGAAGGCTTCAACCTCTGCCTGCATTTCCTAGCATTTCCTTTCCACTGTCTGAACAAAACTTCTCGTAGTTAGTACCTTCTTGACTCTTAAAATAGTCTTTGTCCTATTGTGAATGTCCAGAGATGCTAACTGTTCACTGGTATGAGTTTTCAAGAAGTGAATCATTTGATTGGCTTGCTCAGGTTTGTTGGCCAATAATACTCTGGGCTTTTGAGTTTCATACTGAACCAATCCTATCAACTCTATATGATCAAAAATGGTTTGTATTGTTGTCCACTGATCAGCAATAGCTTGGCTGATTTTGTCCCACAAAATAGTTTTTATTTCTGTCAGGGTTCTGTGGAGAGTGAGGTCCTTCTCCACGGCCTTTATTTTGTTCTCTAGGGCCTTTACTTCCCTAGTCTTCTCTACAACAGTCATCTTTGATTTGTCATAACTAACCTCAATTTTGGCTAGTTTTTCCTTGGTCTCCTTGAGTTCTTCCATCTGGGTCTCCAAGGCCTTTATCTCTTTCATCATTTCTTCCATGCTTAAACTGGCCTCCTTTAGTGCACTTGTTGTAGCTGCTGTTGAAGTTGAGGCACCTGCTGTTGAAGTTGGATCCACGGGAGGAGTTGCTGTAGTGACTGCTGGAGGAGGAGCTGTGATAATTGGAGTTGTTTGGGATGGTTGAGAGGCCAACTTTGGCTGTTTCCCTTGTAGAGCCTCTTCCAATGCTTTTTTTGTGTCCAACAGTCTTTGGTTCATTCTCATGAGCAAGCTGACCACATCCTCTTCTTCCTTTTGTTGTGCCACCTTTGTAGTTTGAGGATGTATGGTAGCTGGCAGCTTCAATTGTCTTCTCAGAGCTGCTATGTCCTCCTCCTTTTTCCTTATTAAGGCCTGAGCACCTTTGGGATCCTTGGGATCATGTCCCAACTCTATAATGATTTCTTCCAAGTATTTTATCCTATTATCCTTGGCCAATGAGGAGACTTTCTCCAGCTCTAGTTGGGTAGAAGTATTAGACAATGAATTTTGTAATCTATGGGCCATTAGAGCTTTATCTGCTAAGGTGGAGTATACCATTTCTCCAGCTTGTTTATGCAACTCAATCTGGTCTATTGGATGGATGTCTTTGGCAAGAACTTCCAGATTGGTTCTGATATAATCTGCAGCTGACTATGGCTGTTATACAGTGGGTCTGAAGTGACTAAGAGTCATCTTCCCTGCTTGCATGTCGCACGCTGTCATCAACCTTTGTTGATTTGTAGGAGCCATTCTTAACAATTGATTGTAAAGTTGAAACCTCACTGGTTCATTTCTAGCTTTAATTTCAATTAATGCTCTTTTGATATCCGAGCCCTGCTAGGTCTGCTGCTTGGAGGATGAAACCTCCACACCTGGCTGTCTCTCTTGCTCCTGTTGAAAGGAGCCGGCTGATGTTTCCAAAATAGGAGGGATCTGTTGTTCAGAAGTTACCTCACCCCTGATATTGCCTGTGGTCTCTTCAATAAATTCCTCCTCAGAATAGGGGTTTAGCCTCTGTCTCTTTTCCCCTTGCTGACCTGTAGATATCCCTGTGGGTGTGTCTTCAGGTCTGTCCCTCTTTTTAGCTCTTTCTTCATTGTGAGGGGTTTGCAGCACAGGGACCTCAGCTGCCTTTATTTGGGTTGGAGGGCCTTGTTCTTGACCCTTTTCCTAATTTGTGGATGGTTTTTCTGCCATTGTACTTTGTTGTTCTAAATGCTCCATTTCCTTGCCTTTCCCTGCAGGTGGAATGGTTTCTTTAGCCTGTTGTTGTGAAGGTGTAGCAGCTAATGTGCTTGCTCCAATATGTTGAGGCTGTGTGAAGGGGACTTGTGCAAAATAATCTAGGTCAATTCTTTTCTCATATTCTTTGATTTCTTTTTCTAATCTTTCTTCTTCAGTAAGCTCTTCATCTAATGTGCCCTCTACCCATTCTTGTCGATTAACGTATTGTTCAATGTGAGGGATTGGCTAGTGCACATATCCTGAAAGCCTGTGTTTGACTCTTCTAAAGCTTATGAAATGTTCAGGGTCATATGGTGCCCAAAGGAAGCTTTGTTTCAGCATGAGCTCTTCGCTTAGCATCATGTCTGCATCACTCTAGGCTTCTTCCCTTTTATTGAAAACAAAAGGACCCAATTGATGTCTAATCTTGAGCTGTGCCTTCTTGTTTTTTCCATGGAAATGAGTCAAATCTGCACTACTGAATTGCCTGAAATATTCCAAGGCAAAAAGTCTCATGGGGACATATCTTGGCAGTTTATAGGGAGGCAACTCACAACCATAAATTCTGATCACTGTGTGGTTTTGGTAGAAGTACCAATCACCAATGTTGTAGCCCCTTGAAAGATGTAAGATTCTTTGCAATTCAACAGTGAACCTGCTAGGAGGAATCATCATCAACAGGCAAGTGGCTGGGTAGATGAACATATCAACAAACTCACAATATGTGTAGGGAGAGAGGTGGACTTCATGGAAAACTGAGGTCCAGAAGATAACAGATCTCCTCTCTCCTTTTGAGTCTAGTTTCTTGAGAGGAACTTTGAAACTAGCAGGGTGATAGTACAGCAGCAGATGGTAAATGTAGGAGGTATATTTAAACACTCTTTCTCTCTCCAGCATTATGAATTTCTCATGTATTTTGTTTGCTATGAAAGTGGCATAGTCATACATGACAGCAGGGGGTTGTCCTGGAGTGAACATGGTCAATAGCACAAACACAGTTTCATCCACAAACTCACCAGTTTTGCATCCTAGAATGTAGGAAATCATATCTACCAGGATCCTACCTGTTTCATTGAATGAGACTTGATGATAGGGTGGAGGATGATTGGCCTGGCACTGGCGCTGAATGAACAACTGACCTCCTCTTGATATTTCTGCACTAGAGAGTTTTGCACCTTGATCAAGCAGGAGTTTCATTGTGAGAGGAACCAAAGGCTGAGGTGGCTCAAAGTTCAGCATTTCATTTATGGATTGAGGAGTAATGTAGGACAGTACAGACCCATCTGGAGTGAGGATTGCTCTTTGTGTGGGGTCATAGTTTGCATGACACAGATGAATGAAGTCAAGTAGCACATTGACTGATGGGAGGTAGTAGATGGGCATACTAGATTCCCAAATTCTCATGATATCAGTGTTATTTTTGTGATTGTTTCTGAATTGACACGCAGTTTTGAGGTGAGACTTGAGGCCCATCATGTCCTTGATCTGGAAGTCCTTGTCTGCCAGAGGTAACCATTCTAAATCCATATGTGGTGCATTCAAGGGGGCAATGTTGAGAGCCACTGGAGCCTCCATACTTTAATTGACTGTGTCTTTGACTAGAATGTGTGTTTGTAGAACAGTAGAAAGGATAAATGTGCTTTAGGACTTTTCTTAGGATCTTGTGGACTGAATTTATCTTGTGATGGCTTTACAGGGCAGCATTCATGATATAAAGTTGTATTATGCAAACTGGAGTGAGCGAAAATGGACCAAACTGTAGGGATAGGCTCCCTTTCAAGCTGTTAGGTAAAAAACTCTTTGGGGTAACAAGCAACAGCAGTGGATTGGGTTTCTCAGGAAATTATAAAATAAGCTTGGAATTCTGAAGAAACAGAGGGAGAATTCTTCCTTGCTGGTTATTTTTCACAATGTTAAGAGGTGAAGGGGCGGGCCCGAACTGAAGTTTTGACGGGCGATTTGTAGAGGTTTCTTGGCAGAATTTGCAGGTTTACTCCAGGAATAATGGTCGGGTAGTGATTGTTTTTAGTGCAGAGTTCACAGGTAATAATTTTTTGACTTAATTACAACTCTTTAGGTGATTTCACTGGAGAAAATGCTTAAAACAGGGTTGAAGGACGACTATGAGGTAAATACTTGGTTTTCGGGTGCCTGAGGTAAGGTGGAGACTGCAAGTTGAGCTGAAGTGGTGCACTGTGGAGTTGACTGAGCTAGGTGACGAACTGTGCAGCAGTGGAGGCCAACTCGTCGTAAAATTGCATGCAGGGTTGCGCAGTCAACCAATCCGTAAATAAACAATAAAATTGGTTTTCTCGTCTTTTTATACAAATTTTGACTTTTCGGGCCCTTTTGGCGCGTTTTGGGGATGACGTCAACATGACATTGATTTGTCCGGTAGTGGAGTATGGAGGGTGACGTGGTCACTGACACGGTTGCTGACTAGGAGGGTGACATGGTAGACATGGCGGCGGGAGTAATAGCGTAGGATGATGACGTACCGCTAATGGGACAGTGACGTGGGCGGAAGGACAAAGGGCGGTAAGAGGTTTCCATCAAACCGCCTTTGGTATGGGGGCGGTATCTGTCAGAGGTGGCCCGATGCAATCAAAACGCGTCGGGTGTCCCTGTGTACGACAGGAAAATCGTCGACCATCGGGTACTAACGTCCTGTCATCGAGGCACGTCCGATATCGATAAGGACCGTCGGATTTGGGGGAGGCGATCCGATGGTGGATGGGAGGGTGATTTGACCGAGATTTAATAGAGAAGCAAATATGATAAATGTTAATTTTTGTAAGGTTTCGAGTGGGTTTAAACTTTGGTTTATTTGGCAACTGCGGAGCGAACCCAACGCTTTAATTAACAAAAGGTTAATTAAATGGGTTTATTGCGTGGGTAAGGTAGGGTATGGTTATTTGTTTGACAAGGGGTCTAAAAAATCCCACTAGGACACATGGTAGGCTATCATTGGTCCCAGATGGACCAATGGTTCCCAAGGACTTTCTGAACCATAGCCATATTAGGCGAGGATGGGATATATATAGTTTTTTTGAGGTTTTTTTCTTTTAATACATAATAGGGGTAGGGAAACATTAATCTAGGAGTTATATAGAGTTAGGGTGTTAATATGCCAAGTGATAGGGAAATGCTAAGTTTATAGAGTAAAACTTAGATTTTTTGATGAGATGTAGGGGAAATGAGATGATGGTTTTTACACAAGAAATGTGGCTTGTGTTTACCAAGCAAAGGCAATGTTTTGCTTAGTACCTTGCAAAATGAAATGGATTAGGACTATTTGAGTAGATCTCAATATCCTTAGGGGATGTTAGTGAAATTTTTGGGGGAAATGGAAGGGGAAGTTAGTCATGCTCCATTGAACTTGTAGCCACCTTGCCATGATACTAGTGATAGCTGCCTTCTGCAACCTCATAATTATCTGCCTACCCAACCTAAAATATCTAACATTTTTTCTTCCTTTGATTAGGTGCATTTGAGCTAGAAAACCCTACTTTTCCTTCTTTTCTTTTGAATGCCCTCCTATCTAAAACTATCCTTATTTCAACCAAGGGCTCAGATTGAGCAGTTGGGCCCTTTATCTCTCTATCTAATCTAGTGATCTGCCAAGCTTGAAATGTTTGAGCAAATCTTATTCTCTATTCTAAAACAAGAAATTTAAACATGAAATAGCCAGGGTTGCACTGTCTGGCTATTCATCAACTGTAAGAAAATCAATAATTGCACTTCCTTGTTTGCATGTGTCATCAAGCCACTTTCCCGGTCTTCCCTTGGAATTGCTTTCTTTTCTCTTTATCTGAATCTTGATTGTTGATAATATGGAACCTTTGCAGCATGGAAAGGGTGATCATATTTGGTATTTCCACAGTCAATCATGAGAGATGACACCTATTGGTATAGGAACCTAATAGGCTACAACTCCTCGGATCAGCTCTAAAGGCATAACCCCTTCTCATTATGCTTAATATCAAGAAAAGAAGAGTACATAAATTGCTGAAATGGAATGGCTAGTTTCTCCTTCAAAGAAAAAACTTTTGTAAAAGTTCTCATTCCATACACATGTTAACCTATAGTCAAACATGTAAACCTTTAGTAAACAAAGGCATCTTATACCAAGACCTCGTACTCCAACTTCCAAGAGCATAAACATGACTACAATCCACTTGAAGTACTTAAACGAGTCTCTTTCTCCAAACACATGTAGAGAAAAGAAGAAATAAATCTATAGCACTATTGTAATAGTTGCTTCAGAAAGCACATGGAGGCTAGAAGACCCCTGCAAGGTCATCTCCATCTTCATAATCCTCCATAAACTGAATCAACACTTTGGTTGACCAAAGCACCGATAGGCTTCACTTTATAAAAAGCCTATCCAAAATTGCTTCTTTGATCCTGAAACCTATTCCAATCAATTTAGAATGTCAAAAAATTACTATCTAGCCTCTTTTTGCATCCCATTTGGTCGAAAATTGCCTTAGTTATGACTTTTGTCAGTCTTTCCACAATTCTCCCCTCCAAATCTAGCTTACTTCCAGTTAAATTCATTATCTGGAGCTAATTCAGGCAGTTCCATCGAAATCGGTGGTCCCGCCAACTTTCTCGCCTATCTCGTCGTTAAGGGTCGAGTGGTCACATGTGGAGTGGCTTTTCTGGCAGTAAAGGCAACGGTTTTTCACCCTGTCAGATATCGCAATCGTCTTTGTCAGGGGTGATTCTTATACACAGGACTTAACACATTGTGACATGTGATCTGGTGATGCAGCGAACCCGACGAGTTGTAAACTACAACTCTGAAACATATCGCATCTGGGACTTATCGCTTATCGCAATCAGCAAAGAACCTTGGTAACATATATATATATATATATATATATATATATATATATATATATATATATATATATATATATATATATATATATATATATATATATATATATATATATACTATATATCGACGGGTTAACGGTGCAATATGCGATTGTGATTATCGCAAATCGCAACCTGACTATGTGATTGAAATATGCGATATCGCATCACAACCTTGACTACTATGGGGGTCGATTACCATAACATTAAGTGATGTGCGATTGAAATCACATCGCAACCCTATCTGCGTCGGGGGACGATTATGTAATACCTCTGATATGCGATATGTGATATCACAAATCGCAAATCAACACTGTTGGAGACTGATTCTTTAACACTGACCTACCTTTTACTCTGATATGTGATATGTGAGGGCCAATTTCAACTTACCACTTGGCGTTTCGTCATTCGGTGGGAAATTTTCCATGTCATCCAATCCTACCACTTGTCTAGGTCAAACCTAAACTTTGACTTGCTCTAAATTCTGCATACAGGCTCAAATTTGAGTGCAGTTTTCACATTTGGATTAAGAATGACGAGATATTCAATCTGAAGCTAAGCTTATTGAGATTCTGACACTTTAATATTTTCGCAAATTTTGAGCTCCTGATCACTCGTTTCCACTGAAAAGCTTTTGGTCTCCAAAAGTTTACTTTCAATTGTTCAGTATTTGAAGGTATGGTTCCTTCATTTTTCCAAACTTGATCCAATCAATGTTTGAAGTGCCTTGAATTGCACTTGTCTTGGCTTTTTGTCAAGCTAAACTTAAAATATAACTTGACCAAAGAATAATTCAAGTTTGATGTTCTTCTTGGCTTGTCGATGTCTCGATGGCCATCCACGGAAACATCCTTTCCAAGAAAAATTCCAAGGTGCTCATCTCTAAAATCCTTATCGAGGATAAGATCCTCAAAAACTTTTCCAAATGAACCAAAATAAGCCTCACATACTGAATACTTGTATAACTTGAGTACTAAACACATTTGGAACATGCTAAATGTGTTGTGACTACTCATACAACAGTTTTAAAATCGACGGTTTGAGAAATCATTTTACAAAATGGAATAAACTTGACTCCCGAATTTTTCCATTCAAATTGACTATCAACAAGCCAAACTAGCATTGTAATGCTTAAAGAAAACATTGTTGCATATAAGTGATTTATTTATGAACATCACTTTTACAAGTTACCCAACTATGGGGATATGCAACTAGTGAAAAAAAAAATTACAAATTTCAGCGAGACAAATCCGCCCATTTCTTACCCAACTAGGTAAATTAACCCTTTATTTTAACTTTCTCTTCTTCTAAAGCTGCTTCAGGGATGGTCGCATCTTGCACCACTTTTTCTTTTATCGCTTCCTCTTCTGGTGCTTACATGATTTTATTTCCTTTACCAGGATGAAGTTGTGGAAACAATTTCCAACACTTCTCAACCCAATGCCCACTAATCTTGCAATGAGTATAGAAGTTCTTTTGATCTCCTCTCAGCTCACTTGCCTTTAACTTTGGATGAGATCTTCTCTTTTCAGGTCTCAATTCCAGTGGACATAAATATCTTCTTGATGATTGCTTTCCTTTTTATCACATTTATCTACACAATGGTTAGTTGAAAGGCAAAATTTGCATGGAAGCATATTCCTCAACACGTTATTCAAATTTTTGTGTTGTTTTCCATTATGAACAACATTCAAATTAACAAAACGGATATACCTTTGTTTGTTGTCCTTTGGCTTATGTTGCTTGCGTGAGTAATTTGCGTGGAAAGAAGAATTTAGCTTCCCTTCTTCTTCAACATCTTCATCTCTGTTTGGAGATTATTTGCACTTTGAGTCCTCCTTATGCTTGAGGAAACAAGCGGGAACCAATTCTATATGCAACTCCCAACATTTTTCCTCCTCGTGTCCTTTCTTACAGAAAAAGGAACATGATACCCGTGTGTTGTTGCTAGAAGACCATTATTCTTTTGCTACATAACCTATGCCTTCGCATTTAGGCCTCTTTGTGGCCTCAATTGAATTTTTAATGCCTTATTGGTTTACTCCAAAGCCTCCTCCCTTGTAACCCATCCTGGTGAAGAGCTTCAATCCAATGCCTTTACTATGTTTTTCAAAGTCTACAAATGAATTTACGTCAACACTTTTGCACAAGGAAGAAGCATGTAAATTCTTACCATTTGCCTCATCTTTTGATTGACATACGAAGATGTTTTAGAAATCCCCTTTGGTTATGGATGTATCATGTTGGACTCTTTGGCTCTCTTCTTTCAACTCCTCGAAGTTAGGTGTTGATAGAACCTCATCTTCCACATCATCTAGACAAAAGGTACAAACTTGTCCATCTACCTTCTGTGAAGGACTTTCTACACTAGCATCTTGCATAAGAGTTGTAGAAAAACATGAAGATTGTGGATAATATGGTGGTTTATCACCATTCTTGTTACCTTCTTCCCTTGGAGAACATTCTCCTCTTGGAGGTCTAGAGCTTTCACCTTGCAATTTGGTATTCCTCTTTTCATATAGGACTTTCACCATTTTTTCCATGTCTAAGAAATCCTTTCTTAAATACTTCACATCCTCTAACATTCTTGTAGGCTCTCCTCCTTGGGATATGCTTTTATTGAAGCTTCTACTACAATTTGAGGTAGAACTTGGTCGTAGAGATTGTAACATTCTTGCTCTTCTTTCGAAAACCTTCTCCTAAATGAGCTTCAAAACACATTCACTTGCAAACAATAGTCATTTCCTCCTTTTACAAAGAAAACCTATGCTCTGATACCAACCTGATCTGAAATGGAGCATATTAGTAATGTTGTTCTAATTCCCCATTCAGAATATAAAAATGTGCTTGAGGTTTGTACTCCAAAATAGCAATTAAAAACATGAATTTTATGTGTGTTTACTTAAGTTAGTTTCATGAAGAAAACTTAAAAGATGAAACCAAAACACTGAATAGAAGCATGTATCAATCAATAATACACTAGCCATTGATAAAGGAGTTCACCCCTACAGGGCTACATCTCCTTGGATCAGCTCTAAAGGCATGACCCCTTCTCATTATGCTTAATATCAAGAAAAGAAGAGTACATAAACTATTGAAATGGAGTGACTAGTTTCTCCTTCAAAGAAACAACTTTTGTAAAATTTCTCATTCCATACACATGTTAACCTACATTCAAACATGTAAACCTTTAGCAAACATAGAAATCTTACACCAAGACCACATACTCCAACTTCCAAGAGCATAAACAGTACTACAATCCACTTGAATTAATTAAACAAGTCTCTTTCTCCAAACACATCTAGAGAAAAGAAGAAATAAAGTTACAACATTGTTGTAGTAACTACTGCAAAAAGCACATGGAGGTTGGAAGACCCTTGCAAGGTCATCTCCATCTTCATACTCCTCCATAAACTGAATCAACACTCTAGTTGACCAGAGCACCCATAAGATTCACTTTACAAAAATCCTATCGAGAAGTGATACTTTAATCATGAAGCTTATTCCAATCAGTTTAGAAATTCCAAAAGTGGTTGTCTAGCCTCTTTTTGCATCCCATTTGGTCGAAAATTTCCTTAGTTATAACTTCTGTCAATATTTTGACAACTTTCTCCTCCAAATTTGGCTTATTTCCAGTTAAATTCATTATCCAGAGCTTATTCTGGAAGTTCCGCCGAAATTGGCAGTCCTGCCAACTTTCCTGCCTATCTCATAGTTAAGGGACGAGTGGTCACATGCGAAGTGGCTTTTCTAGCGGTAAGGCTATGGTTTTGCACCCTGTCAGATATCGCAGTCAACATTTCCATGGGTGATTCTTATACACAGGACTTAATGCATTGCGACATGAAATATAGTGATGTAGCGGAACCGATGATTTATAAACTACAGCACTGAAACATATCGCGTCCAGGACTTATCGCTTATCGCAATCGGAAAATAATCTCGATAACATATATATATCAGCAGGTTAACAATGCGATATGTGATTGCGATTATCAAAAATCACAACCCAATTGTGTGATTGCAATTTGCAATATCGCATCACAACCCTAACTAATCTAGGGGTCGATTACCATAACAGTAAGTGATGTGTGATTGCAATCACATCGCAATCCTATCTACGCCGAGGGTCAATTCTGTAATACCTCCAATATGCGATATGCGATATGCAATATCGCAAATCTCAAATCAGCACTCTTGTGGGCCGATTCTTTAACGTCGACCTAAATTTTGCTCTAATATGCAATATGTGGGGGCCAATGGCGACCTGCCACTTGGCGCTTCCCCCATTCGCTAGGACATTTTCCATGTCATCCAATCCTACCACTTGTCCAAGTCAAACTTAAACTTTGGCTTGCTCTAAATTCTACATACAAGCTCGAATTCGAGTGACATTCTCACCTTTGGATTCAGAACGAAGAAATATTCATTTGAAGCTAATCTTATCAAGATTCTAATACTTTAATATTTTGGCAAATTTTGAACTCCTGATTAGTTCAAGACTCGAAAAACTGCTAAAAATAGTAAATATTGAAATAAACAAGGAAACAGATGAAACTGACTCGAGTTCTAGGTGGAATAAGAGGGTGGTCACCAATATCCACCTGGATCACTTGGGCAAGCAGAAAATTGGTTAAGTATTAACCAAGGCTTGTCTAGGAGGAATTGGGATAGATAGAGATAGTGCAAAGGTTTCTCAGGCTTGATCAAAGAATTGTAATCTACTCATATTGTTTTACTAATGCAATAAATAGATAGTTATGGTTTTTATTTGTGGATTTCCCCAAGAAATCATTGTGTAATGTGTTGATTGAATTTCACTTGTATGCTTCATGATTTCATGATCTTTAATTGTTTCCATAGTTGGTAGAGTAGATTCAAGTCTATTGTTTTAGTAAAGAACAATTAACAGTTTGAATATACAAGGAATTTCTACATGGTATCAGAGTTGAAATCACAATAGAAGAGAAGAATGCGAGTTTGTCTTTGCACGATCGAATTTAAAAAATCAAATCTTCAGAGCTAGCAAGATGGCTTTATATGGACTAAGACTCGAGTATTCCCTTGAGGGAAGCTTGAATTATGTTGCTTAGAAGGACCACATGGAGTCAATGCTAGAAGATAATGGATTGAAGGAATTCATTGATAATGATATCCAGAAACCAATAGTAGTTGATGCTCAGAATCTAGCAGATTGGAAGAAGTGCGTAGCGAGATCCAGGAGTATCATCCTGGAGGGTGTGAGAGACCACATAGTATTGATACTACATGGAAAAGAGACTCTCTTTTCTATGTGGAATACTCTTAATGATCTATTCCATAATATCCATGAAGCCAAGAAACTTGAACTGATGAAGATATTGAGGATTGAAAACAAAGAGTATGAGGTATTCTTAAGAGATGGGAAGGCCTACCTCAAGCACCTTGCTTCGTGTCAAATCAAGAAATTTGGTGTCATGATCGAGGGCCTCTACACATTAGAGGAATATGCATGCATAGCCTTAAGGAGCAAGGCAAGGATTAGATATGTTGTGGTTGAGAGGGAGCATGATTTAGCACTCAAGAGGAAGCCTCAACCAATTGGTAGTTGTGTTGACCAGGAGGATGGTGATGAAGAGGACTAGTCAGAGACCTCTAGTAGGAGGATATTTCAAGCCAAGTGGGCGAAGGGAGCACATGCAGCCATACCTCCAAGTGTGAGGTGGGGCAATGTAAAGAAGTAATCCCAAGAGTGCAGAAATTTGGGCAAGGTACGTTGAGGTGATCTTTGTCTCATCGATCATTACCTTGCTACGGGGACCCATAATATTTAGTAATAGGAGGATCAGTGTTAGTTAGATACTGATGAGTGCATATCAGTGTTGATAGCAGAGCAGGAGGCTCTGTAGCAAAATTAGCAATGGCACATTTTTCCCAGTAGACAGTTGTAGAGATAGTTGATTTAGTAACTTTTATGATTTTCAGTTGCAGTGGCAACAACAACAATGAGAAGTGTTGTAGGAAGCACATTACAAAGGTGATGGATTGGGGTATATGTGAATCCATTTCCTATTGAGAGGGAGTGTTTAAAATGGAAACAAAATCCTGATTTAATTTTCCCTTGAATTAAATTAGGAGAAAAAATTATAATTCCACGTCACAAGACAACTTGTAAGAGTTAGCTAAGTTAACTTGACTTATTTGGTTCAGTTAATTCGAGTTGAGGGTCTAACTTGTGTCATGTAGAGTGTCTCCTACTTTATAGGATCCTTGGTTGAGTTTATTTTGAGTTGTAATTAATTAATTCATTTAAACTCAGTTAAAGTCAGTTAAACTAGTTCCAACTGTTCAAGGAACTAATAGGAGGTCTAGCAGTGAGGTGCAGCTTCAGTGTTTAACTAGTTAACTGATAATTCATCCATAAATAGCTCATGCATGGGTGATCTATGAGTTACCTAGTTGATATTGGAGTTCAGGGGAAGTGTACTATCAGTTGTATAATCATCCAAATTGTACATGTGGTGCATGCAGTCAGAGCAAGACCTATGATGGATTATGTATTTCGAGTTGAGGAATTTCCATAATTAATAGGGGTTATTTCCCAAGGAAACAACGCAAGGAAATACGGACTTGGGAAAGAAGAAAATTTGTTAAGTATTGACCAAGGCTTGTCTAGGAAGTAGTGAGACAGATAGAGATAGTGTAAAGGTTTCTCAGGCTTGACAAAAGCATTGTAATCTTCTGATATTTTCTGACTAATGCAATATACAGATAGTCGAGGTTTTTAGTTGTAGATTTCCCTAGGAAATCATTGTGTAATGTGTTGATTGAATTATTTCTCTTGTATGCTTTTTTATTTCATGATCGTTAATTGTTTTCGCGTTGATATAGTAGATTCAAGTCTATTGTTTTAGTAAATTACAATTAAGAGTTCAAATTTACAAGGAATTTCTACACTCATAAGGGAAAATTTGTGTCCCTTTATCAAGTGAGTTGATCATTAGTTTTTGGGAGGTGTTAGAATAACATCCAACATCCGTATTTCTTATGTCTAAACATGTGTTAATTGCAAAAGTGTGGAAATTGAAATGAATGTGTTAGTAGGAATAAGACAAGTGTTTATTAGTTATAGTATATGTAATATGGGGAGACAATTCATAGTGTTTTTAAGAGGAACACTAACTTATATATTTTTTTATTAAAAAGTAATTATTCATCCAACCCTACTACTGAAAAGAGAGTTAAATACTTCTCATGACTCATAGGCTCAACAACAATTAGCTTACAAAGAGTGAAACATGTCACAAGGGGGATTTGAACCAATATAAGGAGGATAACAATTTCTCCTACCTAACCACCCAAGCTAAAGCTAATTAACATGTGACCCTAGAGCTTGTACATAATAACTCTTATGAATACTAAACGATTTCATTTTTCATATTTTTCATAGGTAACATGTCTAGGGGAAAACCTTTGAGCACTTCTCATCTGTCATTTCAATTAAGCTACCCAAGGTAAACTATAGATTCTTCAAGGCATAAGGCCAGGTCAACCATAGGGCTTAAACCCATCAGAAAAGTATACTCATTATGAGCTCAACATGTCACTTATGGGAATAAAACCTTAACTAGGAGGATAATGCTTCATCCCCTTGCGCTAGACTTTACTAATAATAAACTATTTCTTATGAGTATTCTATCTATGATTTTATACAATTTATTAATATTTTTTTTTTCAAATAAATAGCTGTGAGAATTTATTGAAAAAGAAAGTTGGGACCCGACCCAAAACTGTTACATTTTTTCAGAATTACCAATAATCCTTGTTGGATTGAGCACAAAGTCTTTATCCAGACTCTTAAACGATTACTCCATGATACAACAATTTTAGTCATGTTCTAGAAAAAAGAATTCCATAACACTCGCAAGATCAAAATGCATTTACATTCCATTTTCATTGTTGGATTATTTGCCAAAGAGGTTTAGTGTGCAATAATTGGAAGATGTCATCAATTTGAGATTGACTTTCAAAATTTTTGTGTAATTCTACTTTTTCCTCTATAATTTCCTTCTTTGAGTATCTCCCCTATCCTCTTTTAATACTTTTCATTTCATGACTACTTTTTTCATCTCCCCAATCCATCCTTTTTTTCTTTGTCCATCTACTCAATACTTTCCCAATGCCTGCATCTAATTCCTATGGTATTGTAGGTGTTCTTCCCATTTTTTGCCCCTTATTCCCTCTGGAGTGTTAATTTTGTTTGAAACCAAATAGTATTGATTGTTGATTTGGGCCCTGGAAAAGGTTTCCTCATTTTCCTTTGAATTTGTTTCTTTTGGAGGTTCTTTATCATGGGTTTCCTAGATTAGTTAGTGGATGAACTCCCTTTGGTGCACCAATGGATTGGAACTGGAAGGGAGTTGGACCACTACCCTATACTGTTGGAGTTCAAATGGGTAGGGAAAAATCCTTCAAGATCTTTCAAATTTAATTGTACATGGTTAAAGGATGATTTTTTTTGGAGCTTGTTCAATCTTCATGGTGACCTGTGAGTGAAGCTCATGGGAAGTTAGTGGTTGTTCAATTTGTGGAAAATCTTTAGAAGGTAAAACAAGCCACCATTTAGTGGTAAATAGCTAAGAGATCCAAATAAAATAAGTGGAAAAGGACCTACATGCCCTATGTGATGCAGAGGAGGGGAGATTCCTATTAAAGGAATATAATGCTAGAATGTTGGCTCTTGAAATTAGTGTTGAAAATGCAACAAGAAAATCCTAATTTAATTTTTTCCTTGAATTAAATTAGGAATAAAATTGTAATTCGACATCACATGACAACTTGTATTAGTTAACTAAATTAATTTTACTTAGTTGGCTTAGTGACTTTGAGTTGAGGGTCTAACTTGAGTCATGTAGAGTGTCTCCTACATTATAGGAGCCCTCGTTGAGTTTATTTTGGGTTTTATTTAATTAATTCAATTTAACTGAGTTAATGTTAGGTCCCTATACTACTAGCGTAACCCTTTATTATTATTATTACAACCCCCTTCTTAAATTTTTGTGCCCATGCATTCCCCGTATTATTATTATTGTGCCCCATAGAAGCCCACTATTGTTATTATTGTGCCCTTATATTATTATTGTTATGTCAGCTCTGATTATATTATGACCACTTAGACTCCTATATATAGAAAGGAGGTCTTGTCATTTGTATCATCGAAGAATTGTTCATTTGTGTAATGTAAAGGAGGTTTCCCCCTCAAAGATGCTTATTTCTAAGGTGTTTATCTCTCTTTTCTATCTTTTAATGAACTGGTTTCATAACATTTGGTATCAAAGCTTTGGATTCTAGGGTTTTGCTGCTCCAAACAGGTCATCATGCCATTTTAGCTATAATGTTTTCGCTACGATGTTTCATAACCTAAAACAAAAACCCATTTGAGAAGAAATATGTCTAAAACACGGGTCTAAATTTCAGATCTTGTCTCACTTTACTTTCGGAGATATGATTTAAGGAAGTTAGAGTTTTTGCAAGCTCCAGAATTTCATCTCAAACAGGTCATCGTGGAAGTTTCACTATAATTTGTTTTTTATGAAGGTTGAGACTCTGAAATTAAAACCCTTTTAAGCCGAAATCATGGGGAACTGCAGGCCTGAATGTCAGATCTTGTTTCGCTATATTTTCAGAGATACAGTCCACGAAATTTAGGGTTTCTGCAGGCTCCTGAATTACATCCCAAACAGGTGACCTGGGGAAAATCATCATGATTGTCTCTCTGAGCATCAGATTGAAATTTTGTTTGAAGTTACAGAAAAAGGCCAAATTGTAGTTTTATGTTATCATTTTCAGATCTGAAGGTCAAAACAGTGACACGTGGCACTTCATACAAGTTCGATCTTCTGAAAATGGTATATAATCAAGTCATCTGGGGAGAGTGTGCATAAATTTTGTTGGGGAATCCAATTTCGATAAGACTGGTGGCATTGGAAAGAGGACACAAATGGCTACTGCAGGTCATGATTTCAGAACTGGAAGATATGAAATTAAAGAGTTACATTTGTTTCACGATCGAGCTCCTAAAATCAAGAAAAGGCGATATGAGGAAGTTTGATGGCAAGGATCCAGTAAATTGGATACTACAGATGGAGCAATATTTTGATCTACATGAGGTGCAACTGTCACAAAAGGTACGTATTGCATCTTCATATTTAGAGCTAGATCAATTTTTATGGTATAAAGGGCTTTTTTCTCGTAAACCACTTGTTACGTGGTCAATTTTCACGGGGGAAATGATAGCACAGTATGAGGATACAAAGAGAAACACCTTCTTTAGCCAATTTATAATTCTCAAACAAAAGTGTTCAATGGAAGAGCACATTGAGGGCTTCCAAAAGTTAAATATAAGGGTAAATGATATTCTAGAGAAGCAAAGGATTGATGTCTTCATAGGGACTTTAAAGGATAGCATTCAACATGAAGTTTGTCTTTGGGAACCTGATTCATTGGAGAAGGCATTCAGGTGGGCAAGAAAAATTGAAAGTGAAATTATGGAAACAAGGAATCCCACCACTCACGGCTATAATTATGGAAGTTTTTTTTCTCCTAGCCTTCCACAACCTTCAAGGTTTACACCACAACAATTGGAAGAAAAAAGAGAAAAAGGGCTTTGTTACAATTGTCATAACAAATACACTAAAGGTCATAAGTGTGCTAAGAATAAATTATTTTACATAGATTATGAAGAGGAGGAAGAAAAGGATCAAGAAACATCAAAAGAAGAGGATATACACCAGGAACCCACCCCAGAGAAAGAAGAAATGAATCTGACCATATCTTGTAAATAATTGGAAATAATTACCACTCCTCAAACTCTCAAGATAGAAGGACATATCATGAAGAAAAAGGTTCAAGAAGTGAAAGATCACATCGAGAAAGAAGAAATGAATCTGACCATATCTTGTAATGCATTGGCCAGAATTACCACTCCCAAACTATAAATATAGAAGGAAATATCAAGAATAAAAATGTTCAAGAAGTGAAAGATCACATTGAGCATCAAGAAATGAATCCGACCATATCTTGTAATGCATTGGAAGAAATTACCACTCCTCAAACTATCAA
>APFE031043527.1:0-14612 GCA_000404065.3 Pinus taeda | reverse complement strand
AGATAGTCTTTGCTCGACTATCTAAATCACGAAAGGAAGAATTGGTGTACTTTCCCAAGGTACAACCTTTGCATGTGTCAACTTGCTCAAGTTTACCTTTGGGAAGTCCTGTAGATATCTGTTGCATTATCTTCAAAGCCCCATGATGAAAATGGTCCAACCGCCTATGCCACAACTTGCCAATGTCTTGGCTTTGCACCAATTTTTCTTTCATATGAAATGTTGCAAAATCATCTACCTCTATTTTATAGAGATTCTTCACCCAAATCCATATCCTCTTGGTCTGACCCATGGCTATGCGTCGTAGGAATGCCTTTCCTTTACTGAAGACAACATTGTATCCTTTGTCCTCCAACATCGTGACCGATACCATGTTCTTCTTCAGTATAGGCACATACATCACATCTGTCAAGGTGATAGGAGCTCCATGATCCCTCTGAAAAGAAATTGTGCCCACTCCTAAAACAATATACCTTCCGTTGTCACCCATATCTATGTGCATGTTAAGGTCTTTATCCTCCAAGGCACTGAATAACTTTTTATCCCCCGTCATGTGGAATGAGGCTCCACTGTCAAGCTACCAAACACAACCCATCATCGATGACACCATGCATGTGATGAGGGTAAAGTCCATTGTAAACTGAGAGGCTAATGCCTCACCTTCCGATCTTTCCAAGGATCCCTTCTTGGACTTCTTCAATGGGAAATTAGTCGCATAATGTCGCATCTTGTGACAATTAAAGCATCTCACTTTAGACATGTCACCCTTCGTCCCTCTATGATAAGAATTCAATTTGAAATGGGAAGCCTTCCCCTTCCTTTTCCTTTCCTTACTTGCTAAGGCCAGATTTTCTTCATCATCATTCTTAGGTGAAGAAGCATCTCATGTGCTCCTCTTGATCTCCTCCTGCATAAGATCCGACCACAGTCATTCCCAATCTGGAAATTTGTCCCTTCCATTCACAGAGTCCTGGTAGCTATTCCAACTCTTAGGAAGGCTAAGGAGAGAAAGGCTCACCATATTATCAGTGGCAGTAGTTATTCCCACACTGCCAAGCTCATCTCTATAGGTGGTGAGTTTGTTCAGATATGTGGAAATAGTATCACCCTTCTCCATCTTGATTCTTCGAAGCTTATCCTTGAGCGCCAATTTCCTCTGGTCATTATTGTTCTGGTAGAGTTCCTTCAATGCCTTCCACATTGAAAATTGAGTATTCTTACCATGGAGACTTGAGACAATATGGTCTCAAACTCCCTTAAGGAGTTGAAGTTGGCTTTGGGATTTCTTGATCAATCAATTCCTTCAAGCCATTATCTTCTAATACATCCTTCATTCTATCTTTCCATGTTATGTAATTCGAGCTACCTTCGAAGGAATACTCGAGTCTCAAGCCATAGAACGCCATTGGCCAACCTTGAAGTATGATATGAATTTTATTTTCACCTGCAACCCTAAACTTCAAACTTCGAATTCTCTTCTCAGTATATTGTCCACAACTCTGATACCACAGAAAATCTCTACAAATCCATCTTTGATACCATGTAGAATATTTGATGTAGGCTAACTTGATAATGCAATATAAATCAAAGAAGAATATTGTAGCCTACTTCTACTATCAATTTGTGGAAGCTTAAAGATCGAGCTAAACAATATAACTAGAAGAAGAAGAATCAATCGCAATACACATGAAAATACTTTGGGGAGATCCTCAGCTAAAAACCCCACACTATTGTAATATCATACAAGGTGGAAATACATAGGAATTATACAAAGCCTTAGCTCTCACAACTAGTCAGCTCTCAGTACAATCCTCACAAATGCTCACAAGCAATCTTGGATTCTCTCCAGCCTTCCTTTCGCCCTCCAAGATCTTATTTCCTTGTGGATGATTCACCTTCAACCAAGTGGAAAACCTATTCTCGCACACTGTCAGAACTGCACAATCGTCAAGGAATGATTCCTTGACTGCATGCATGAGTTTTATTTATAAGAAAACACATGCAACTGATAGTACATTGTCCTTGACATTGATCTCAACTGGATCTTTCTCAGAATAGACATGCATGAGTTTCTAATGAGGTAATCATCAGTTATGTGGAGTAGCACTAGTTGATTTCATGCATGCATCAACTGACTATTAACTCACCATTAGTTCCTCAAATAATTTGGAACTAATTTAATTGGACTTAACCTAGTAAACTGAGTTAACTAATTAAAACTCAATACAAATCAGTCTTATCTCCTTAATTTAAGGGATAACTCTTGCATGACTTCCGAAAGACTTCTAACTTGAATTTATCCAACTAATTAATTCAAAATAAATCAATTAATTATTTCCAAGCAGCTGTTAAGACTAAATTTGATTTTAATTCTCAACCTGAAGATCAATGGGGGAATTTGTGATGTTATTCCAATTAAAATAAATTTTTAGACGTTTGGACACAACTTGTTTTTTCAATTTTAAAGAGTCGAGAAAAAACAAAAGATGACTCTAGCCGCCTTAAATTTTTATTGAGCTTGAAGTGACAAGTGCTCAGAGGACCTTTTCTTTTAAGGAGTCTGAAAAGGAGAAAAATGGAATTCTCTGGAGATCTAGGCAGAGAGGATTACCAAACCAATTGTAAAACTGCAAAATACTTTTTACGGTACATCAGTCAGTCTTCCCGAATGCTGTGTTCGATGCATTACGATCGATAGGGTGGCAGACATGACTTCCTAAGGATAAAGGATGCAGCCTATTGTGGTCTCCCAATATATACGCGACGATACGTGGGAGTACAAGTTCGTACTGGCATTTGTCGTCTCAGAGTGGAGGAATCACCCAACTAGCACTAAAAGCAACAGTTACCAGGCTTTACGACGCCGGAATACGTCCCTAGCATAGACCTCTAGATGTTGTGCGTTAAGTTCCAAAGTGTTGTTAGATTCATTGGAGTTATTTTAAGTTGATCTTGCTTAACAGTTTGCCTTTCCGGTTCACCACGTGATGTATATATAATTCCTAAATGCAGTCTAAGATGATAAACAAACATTTTATCTTCTTTCAGAAATGAAAATGGTAGCTACTAAAGGGAAGAAAGTCAAGCATCTTTACTTCACAGAGCACAGAGCACACATTAATATGCACAGTCCTAAATCAAGCCAAGCATTCAAAATGCAAATGCACATGCATATATTGGTTTTAAGCTCTCTTAATGTGTAAATGATGTTAAAAAAGCTATGTGCAAAACTGAATTACTTTTAAAGCGACTGTACTCAACAAAATTCTTTTTCAAAACGAAGTGCAAGCAAGAGAGACAATTGTAAACATTGAACATTGTGCATTGATGATTAAAGTTTAGAGAAGTTGTTGCTTTGTTGAAAAACTTCAAATATAAATAAGAAAATCTTACAATTTAATCTGGAAATGGGAAAGTTGTTAGATAATTTCCACTCTCGTTGTCTCCACTATAAGCACTAAAACGTTCAACGTTTTCTCCAAGCCGCTCATAATGTAATTCACGTAAATCAATATTCTCTGATAAACTCTCGATTCTGAAATATCGTGGATCATTAATGTCGTATGCAAAATTCCTATAAAACCTCACAGTGGACACCAAATGGTCAACTTCAATTCTGGGCACTTGGATTGTTGTACCCACTGTTGCACTTTGTCAACCAGGAGGAATAATAGTTGGATTCACCTCACCATTCGCTTCCAAAGCTCTCATAGCACCGAGAATCCGCTCTCTCAGATATACGTTACAGGTATTTGCAGCCATGTTTCCAAATGAACTAACTCGAATATACAATAATCTCTCGCACTCTCGAATCTACCTATACCCTTCTCTGGATTCAACTCGTCTTCTTAGATATCTTTAAGATGAAATGATAAGGACATTAATTTCGAAAGTGCATGTGTCTAAATAGTGTTCGAATTGGATAGGTTCGTGACGGTTGGGTTAGGGTTATGATGGTTTGGATAGCCGACCATGTTGCATGTCGAGTTCACTTAATGCATTTTTATCAAATATATAATTATAATAAAAGGTTAGTTAATGTAATTCTTAAAAATAAAATATGTAATTCATTAAAAATAAAATTTATGATCTATCAAAATTTTAAGATGACACTCCAGCATGGTTGTACTTTTAAGAAACCTTTAGATGGACACGTATAAAATTGTTTATAATTACCTATTACTAAAATGTAATATATAAAATAAATATTATATGTAAAGTAATATATGGAGATAAATAGAAAGCTTTATTTAAATATGTTAAAAAAATAAGTGGAGTTGTGTTCATGGTAGGGATGTATAGATAACCATAGATTATTTAAAATAAAATTGTTTCATATCTACATTTATATGGCCTTTGGAAGGAAGTGGTGAGATCTTGGGTTCCAATCTTATACTACCTCCGAGGTTGAGAGGTGAATAATGGACATGTCAAATAGAAAATGAGAGAGTCCTACCAAGCTTCAAAAAAAAATGTTCCATATCTACTTAATGGATATTAATAAACATCTATGCAAGTGCAAAATGACCAAATCTAACAAATCCTTACTTGTAAATAATGATCATGATTGTTGTGGCTTATGCCAAAAACTTCAAAGCTTAAGAGCCTCTAGATGATAGCTTTTTGGATGAGTTTATGGAGATTTTTGAAGAGTAACTAATAGGCATGCTATGATTATTGAGATAATGATAGAACGGTAATTAAAGTGGATGTGACATTATCATTCAATTCATAATAAATCCTCAAAGGATTTGACATGTCAAATCAAAACTTAAGGTTTATTGGAGGGAAATGCTCTGTGATAAAACAAGATATTTAAAACAAGAAAGTAGTGAGCACCATTGAATTATATTGCAAAACGTAGAATATTAGACACACAAGATATTTAAAACCAGAAAGTAATGAATATCATTAAATGAATATTGTAAAGTAGTAAATTAGAGAGACATATGGTATTGTCATTTTCTATGCATTCATAATTCTTCTCAGATTGCATTTCCATAGAATTACTCAACCCACTAATACATTAACATTCCTGATACATTCTAGCATTTAAGATGTTCCAACTTATAAATGTGCATTATTCAAATATATGAAGGCCATACCATTGCCCAGGCATATTAATATTAAATGACATAGTGAGTTTGCTCTCGACCAAAACCAATTTAGTAAGGTTATGAAAAGATAGACAACTCAATCGTATCCCCATCCCAAGACGTGAAACAATTTATATGTAATCAATCACTAATGGATGTAAATTTACACTGTTGGTTTTTACCGTTTTTATAAATATAGGGAATTTCGTAATACTGTATCTTAAGAAATTTTAATCAATCTTAACTTTTTATTTTATTATAAAATTTCAATATTCATTTGTTTTTGTTTTTATAGTTGATAAGTAAAACTCAAATTATGAATTAAGTAGATTTGAATTATACAATTTAAATTGAGTTTTGGTTATGCCATATATTAGAATTTAAAAGTGTAAATAAAAATTTGAAAATACAAAATTAGAATTTAAAAATGCAAAACTAGATTTTGAAAATATATAAACAAGGTTTTCAAAATGTTAATATGAAATGTTATAAAATATCTGAAAAATTAAATTATTTGCTTAAAAAACAGAATCAAAATTTTATATACAACTACTTTCCAAATGGTATAAATTATTAAAAACATTTGTCCACTAAATATCAAATATTTTACAATAAGTAGGGCTTTTTATTTATAACTTTTGGTAATATCAAATTTGACAATGTCAAATATTCAAATATGTGTTAGTCACTCTGTTGTAGTGTTTCCTTTTATGTATTAAAAGAACCCACTTAAGATTGTGGATGATAAACAATATCAACAATATAAATGACTAGTAAATATTCTATTGATAGAAACAGAACCTGCCAAAATTTTGATCTATGTTGCAATCACAGTTAAAGAGTGAAAGAAAGAGTAATAATCTCACAAAGCCTAGAATGCAAACCACATACGTAAAGAATAATTTAATAATAACAGGTGTGAAGAGAACAAATAAATGTTAGGAGTCTTCTTATTGGAATGCAGAGGTTGTTTGACTTTGTATAGATTCTTATTATCTAATCATGTGAAGAAAAGACAAAGTTACAAGAATACAAGTTTAAATGCCTCACAAATGTACAGTTGTTGAGGCTCAACTGCAAATATGAGGACATGGAATATTTTGTGTGGAGTATACAAAATCGTCTCAATTGATGCCCTTGCATTGCAAGACCTTAATCAGGGTATACAAATTTTATCAATAGGACACATATGGCTTGAGAGTAATGTGGTATTATCCTCTAACCATCTTAGTCACTTTTATGTTAAATGACTGGGAGTGTAAGACTCCTCCATTCATTATTTAAATCATAGACATGATACTAGTAGATTTGAGTGAGATTCTGGGTGAGGTTCTGTAAATTAGACCTACTTATCCAGTTGATTGTGCTATTATTTATTCTCAAGCACCATAAGATGTGATTCCTAATGGATATAAATAATACCTTGTGAATTTATTAAAATGAGTCTCCCAGACAAGCCTTTTTCTACTTATGTTTTGGGGAACACATATCACCTTATCATTCTAAACATCAAAACCCAATAGCAAAGCTCATTCGTATACCTCTTTAATATTTCTCCTTTCCAAATAGGTTGAATGATCCTAAATTCAGAGGCAAAGTACCAACCTTCTCTTCATGCAATCTCAAAACAACTCTGAGGGCCAACCCACCTTCATTGGATGAACAAAAGGTATTAGCACATCTATTTAGGGTGCATATTTATGTTCATTTGTGGATTCTTCACCACAAGTGTACACCACAATGATGATTTGGTTTTGTGCTTGTGCTGAGGTGACAAATGGCATTTTATGAACAATGCTGCTCAATGTTCCTTGAACAGAGTTTAGATTATTATAATCCTTGTTGGCATGTGAAGGTTTTTCAGACCTTGTATATTCTCATGATGTAGATGTATTGATTAAATTAGTGAAATTGGCACATATTTTCATTACCAAATTTCCAAATGCTATAAAAAAAGGTTGAGAAAGGTTTTGATGAGTGAACTCCAGTGTTTTTTCTGAGGTAGAAGCCATGCTTCTTTCAAGTCAAATTTCTAGTGCTACATTTCTCAGGGTACTTCAAGACTTGTGCTCTCTTTCTTCCTTACTTAACGAGGGAAAGGATGATTAGGTACCAACTTATATATATGATGATGAAAGTGTTATTATAATCATGAGTCTAAATTTAGCTGTTGAACTTCTATTGCATAAATTGGGTCTCTACATTAGTAAGATAGAAAAAATGGTCATCTTCATTGTCTACTGTACCTTGTGTTAGATTTGATTGAGATTCTAGGTGATTTTCTATAAATTAGACCTACTTATCCATTTGACTGTCCTATTATCTATTCTCAAGCACGTGACAATGTGATTCCTAATAGACAGAAATAATACCTTGTGAATTTATTAAAATTAGTCTCTCAAACAAACCTTCTTCTACTTATGTTTGGAGAACACATATCACCTGATCATTCTAAACAACAAAACCCAATATGCAAACTCATTCCTATGCCTCTTTAATTTTTCTCCTTTCCAAATAGGCTGAATGATCCTAAATTCAGAGGTAAAGCACCAACCTTCTCTTGATGTAATCTCAAAACAACTCTGAGGGCTAACCCACCTTCATTGGATGAACGGAAGGTATTAGCACATCTATTTAGGGTACATCTTTATGTGAATTTGTGGCTTCTTCAGCACAATGTACACCACATAAATGATTCAGTTTTGTGCTTGTGTTGAGGTGAGAAATGGAATTTTATGAACAATGCTACTCAGTATTCCTTGAAGAGAGGTTATATTGTTATAATCCTTGTTGGCATGTGAAGGGTTTTCAGACCTTGTATATTCTCATGATGTAGATGTATTGATTAATTTAGTGAAACTCGCACCTCCCTGTTGACATATTTTCATAACCAAAATGCCAAATCCTATAAAAAAAGGTTGAGCAAGGTTGCAGTGAACGAACTCTAGTGTTTTTGTTGAGGTAGAAGCCATGCTTCTTTCAAGTTAAATTTCTAGTGCTACATTTCTCATGGTACTTCAGGGGTTGTGCTCTCTTTCTTCCTCACTTAACGAGGGAAAGGATGATTAGATACCAACTTATAGATATCATGATGAAAGTGTTATTATAATCACGAGTATAAATTTAGTTGTTGAACTTTTGTGGCAACAACTGGGTCTCTACATCAGTAAGATAGAAAAATTGGTCATCTTCATTGTCTATTGTACCTTGTGTCTTTTGATGATAATGAATGTTTACTCCCTCTACCCCCTAGCAAAAAGAAGATACTTCCATATATTGACATATTTTTGTAATATGTGAAAAGTTCCAACCTCATTAAATGACACTTACACAACTAGAATACAGTAGTACTACCTCTAGAGAGATAAAATCAGCTGCAAGTTCATCTGATTCCTCAGTTCTCAAGATACTAGCCCATTGTAAGAGATACTTCAATGAGTTAAAACTCAATCCATGGACCATTGAAGAGTTAGATCCAGCATTAAATATTGTAATGAGAATATATGAAATACACCTATTTTATATGTGCATTCATAAGAAACATCTGACAAACACATTTGGCAACTAGCCTTTAGTTTTTACTAGGGATGCATGAAGCATTATATAAACACAATGCAATCTTTTGGGAAGTCCAATCAAATGTGGAACATTACTGTGGAAGCGAAGTTAAGCATTGATTTTAGACCTAGTATGCAAATTTGATGGATTGTTGTAGTAGTGACATAAAAATGGACTAGGTCGGTTATTTCATATATGTCAAAGATATTTTAACTCGGAGAATGAAACTTCCATTTAGGCTATAAACCTGACTAAATGGTCCAAACCTAAAATTGTGACCCTTCCTTACAAATTGCATGTGCTACCAATTAATCATAGTTAAATGGTTTTAGATTCAATACGAGAGTAATCTTATGGAGGAGCTATTGGGTTTGGAAAGTCACCACAAAACAAAGGCCAGTGGGTTAATCTCCTAAAACAAGGTGTTAACATAGTTTGTCTAGAGGTACATTTTGCATTAGGGTATCCCCTAAACTGATATCTTTTTATGAGGAAGCAAAAACATGGAAAATGTTTGGTTAGGTAGGAATATATCTTGTCAATTTGGTCTAGCTTGAGTGATTAGAAGAGAAGGTTGTTAGGCTCTCCACCATTTCATGGATTGATATAGAGAGGAGACAAAAGAGGCTCTCTCTTGAGACTTGACTAGGTCATTCATAATAGTTGTGGTGTTGGTACCTTAACTTAGACAGAAAATGCCAAAACTCCATTGATGCACAAAATTTATTACTAAATCTACCTCAGAGTATGCCATAGTCATTAAATACGACATGCATGGTTTTACGAAGGAGGCCCTAAAATTTTAAACAATGAAACTTTACATTTGTATGGTCAACCTACATGGGGAGAAATGAAACTTTTTTTAATTAGATGCTAGCAAAACCTGGACACTGCTGTGTGGGAATATTGCTTGGTACCTACAGATTGCACAATGTCCTCTGTTGGTTGAGCTAGTAGGAATTGATTTCTTTAGGTGGATATTCCTGGTACAAATGTTCCCTTCCTTGTAAGACCTTGATAGGGGTATATAGATTCTCATCAATAGAATGCATATTTGTCTATATAGTTGTCTATTACCTAATCATCTAAAGGAAAACTGATTACATGAATATGGGTTAGGCTGCCTCATAACTGTATAGTTGTTGAGGCTCAATTGTGATTACGTGATCTTGGAATATTTTGAGAGTATATAGACTCTTCGTGTATTATGATTTCTCTGGCAGTGCTCTCAAGGCAACTGTTCCAAAAATAACAAAAAAATATCTTTTATCATTAAACAAAGATTGTTCTCCTTTAGAAATAGAGAGAGATTGTCTTTACAATATCTTCTTTTATTTGTGGCATCTAAGGAAATCTTGAGAGTAATCTAGAATAGGAAAACTAGTTGGTTAACTTGTGACAAAGGTGAGTAACTGCTTGGACATTAACTTTTAAGCCTGCCACATTCTTCTAAGAACATTCGATTGAGAAATATTGAAGGCTTCAACCACATTGATTATGTCATAGAAGTTGGAAGAACCAGAGGTGTCATGGATGTGTAATTGCTAACATTATGAAGAAGATAGGATGTGTGTCTTTCAAGGTACATTACCAATCATAGTGCAAAAAACAAATTTTACCACTAATATAGTTCATCGGGCATGGATATCAATCAAGCCTAGTTAGCCTTACTTTCTTGGTAAGGAGATGAGGCTTCATGTTTTCCACCCTGTTTTCCCCAAAGAAATCTATTCTAGCAGGAAAAATTATTCATTACTTTCCGCTTTTACAAGCAAACACTTGGTAAAAAAAGGATTTCACACCTAGGAGTTTTTTGTAGGATAAAGGGAAAGTTGAGTGGGTATCCTCATAGTAGCTGCATTGATATTATTAGCATTACGCCACTTTTCATATGGGTCTTCGCAATAGAGAATCACCAATACACTTTGTTGATTTGTTTTAAAAATAAACATAACACACAATAGATTTCTTTTGGCATGCAATGTTGTTGTTAGTAGTATGATTGTATTTGTCCCACATGTAAAGCTAACATGCATTAAATTTCTTTCACCTTGCAATATTTTTATTGGATATGTGCTTGTGTTTGGGCTAGAAAATATGCTAGATTTCTTTTTCTTTGCAATATTGTTGTTGTCAATTTGATTGTTTATCATAAAAGGAAATATAGCAAGTGTTAGATTTCCATCACCTTTGCAATGTTATTGGAAATGTTGTGTTTGTGTTTGGGCTAGAAGTTGTGCTAGATTTATTTTGCTATGCAATCTTGTTGTTTTCAATTTGGTTGTTTATTATAGAAGGAAATCTAACATGTGTTAGATCTCCTTCACCTTGGTAATGTGCTTTTTTTGTGTTATAAGGAAATATAGCATGCACTAGAGCTCTTCTGGCATGAAATGTTGTTTTCGGTAGTATGCTTGTATTTATGCTACATGTAAAGCTAGAATGCGTTAAATTTATTTTACATTGTGATGTTATTATTGGAAATGTGATTGTGTTTGTGCTACAATAAACTCTAGAATGTGTAAGATTTCTTTTAATTTGAAATATTTTGTGAGAAATATGCTTCTAGTTATGTTAGAAGGAAATTTGGCATGTGTTGGATTTCCTTCGCCTTAGAATATTATTATTGGCAATGTGTTTGTGTTTGTGCTAGAAGGAAATCTAGCATGTGCTATATTTATTTGACCATGTAATGTTTCTTCTAGCAATATGCATATGATTGTAGTAGAAGGAATGATATTGATTGCTAGATTTCATTTGAGGAAACAATGTTTCATTACATACAATATGACTACCATAATATTTTAATTTTTGCATCTATATTACTTTTTCATAAGTTGTGTGTTTTTGGGAAGATATAAAGTCACAATTTACATGGTTCATCCTTTTAATTACAAGTTACGATTTAATTGTTGTTATAGATTTGATACAAGCTACAATGGAAAATATAATTTTGGCAAAAGTGAACTATGTTGATCTCCTTATTAATGATCAAATCATTGGGCTAGGAAGGGTCGAATATGCAAACTTTGGAACTTATTATGTTGGAGAAAAGGTTAATTCTTGTTACGTTGCAATTTTGATAATTGATGTCACTCAACCACATTTGATTGATGACGATGTTAATGAAGGGGACATACATCCAAGGAAAATTGTGGATTTGGGACACCACATAGGTAAACCAAAATATTGAAGCATGTGTTATATATTATTTATACTATAATAAATGTTCTTTTTTTTAGTAAATATTAACCTTATTTACATTTGTTTATAGGTACAATGTTTCTTCTACATTTTCTATTGGATACAAGGTAAATCTCCCGCAACATGGAGTGCAGGTGAGCGAGGGCTCCATATTCAATACAAATCTTAGGCATAAAGTGCATGGAAAGATGGTAAAGAAAGGATGCATAGCGGTTAAAATTGAAAAGTTGTTAAAACATAATGCTCCTCTACCACATCCAACAGGATTTGAGCATACACTTGGGGGTGCATTAGAAGCTTATGAAATTTGGCTAGAACCAGATTTGGAGCCTCACTATCATGATCATGCCATAAATATTCCCCATGATATGGTTAGATCCATATGTTCAAAGGTTTCTCTTACACATGAATGCATGGGAACAAGCATGTGCATAGCCAAAGGAATTCTAGTTAATGTCCACGAGGATGACATTGTTGAGGGTGAAACACTAGTTGAAATGGATCTTGGTGTTTTTCTAGAAGAGATAGATGGAATTTGTAAGATATGTAGAATTGCGGATAAGTCTATACACTATTTGGTTAGATGGCCAATAAATAAGTTGGTGGACAAGAAAGGTGTGATATTAAGGATCAAGGAAAAGTTCAAGGAGCCAACCAAAGAAATGGTGATATGGGATGTTATAGAGGACACAAATCCCTTAAATAAATGGGATGGGTACCTTTGTAATGAAAAATAGAAAAAATCAATTGATATGCATGTAACAAGTCAATATAAAAGGATTAAATGAGTTATGGATACAAAAAAAATTGCAAAATGTCAGAAAAAATAGATGAAGAGAAATAAATATGACTTTTGGCAGCAGATGTATGTTGTAGAAAAGATTGTCTTGAACATGTGGATAGGAAGGCCATTACAGGTGCAATAAGGGGTATGAGACAAATAAATGCAAATGGTATTAGAGAATTTGTCTTGAAGTCACTCATGTCAAACATAGTCATGTCAAAGGGCCATGGCCATGGCCATGGCCTACCACCTATTGTTAGAAAATTAAAGGACATGCGATTTAATGGGAATATTATCTGTAAGAAAGCATGGTATAAGATAGATAAAATTCCTCAAAGCACATTCTATAACTACCAACATTACTTCCCACATGAACAGATCAAAGCTATTCATGGTAACACCAACACATGCAAAGCATGAGCTCGCACAGTGGCAGCCATAGAAATATTGCAGAAAATTGTAATGGATAATTCAGATTTTTCACCAAACCAAACATGCCAAGTTGAAGAAGATGGAACATCTGCTCCTTTAAGATTACTTTCTTCGACTTACACAAAAAATTATCTGTTAAAAGAGATCAATGAGGCTCTTCAAAAGCTCAATTAACCATCAATATCACAACCAAAAATGAGCAAGATCCGGAATACTAAGTTTTGAGATGTTGCGTTTTGAAAGAACACCAACTTCAATAAATGCAGTGAATGTATTATGTTGAAAGCATAAATGAAGTTAGCAACTACAAAATAATTGGAAGAAAAGGAATGAGGTAGGTTGAAGAAACATAACAATATTGTTATGTGTGGAAGATATTGCTACTATGCCCATAGAATTATGTGAGAGTAGTTTCCAAAGGAGTATTTGAGCATTATCCATGGTAGAATGGACAAAACAAAGACCTCAATCCCAAGGCTATGTGTCAAATCAAAATCTATTGTAGGAACAAATTTAGGTTTGTCATTGAGAGGTATGCTTACACATGGGCATAAGGTGGGAGGTTTTGGTCATTTCTCCCTACCGTTTGTCCATATGGGATCAAGGTTTACTATTGCATCCCTTGGAAAGTGCTTAAGTGACCTTGAAGGCCCACAAATGGATATGTACAGTGATCTACTTTATGAAAGTGGAATTTCAAGAAAGCCACTTACAAATGCATTACTTGACACCTCTATTTACTCAAAATGTCAAGGGTACAAGCATGATTTTATATATCATGGAAGTTTAAAAAGTCAAAATGTTGATTTTAAACCTCTTCCTCCACATTTGTTGTTACAATTGGACAATGCAACAAGTGATAATAAGAATCGATATCTTTTGATGTTTCTGTCATTATTAACTGAACTTGGTGTCTTCATCACTATTGAGGTTGGGTTCTTGCCTGTGGGGCACACCCATGAAGACATAGATGGAACCTATGGAAGAATGTCTTCCAATCTAAAAAGTAAGGATATTTATTTTTTACCTTAAATGATGGATACATATCGCGTAATTGAAGAAAATCGAGTGTTTCCACCTACACTTATTAACATGGTATATGACTTCAGAAGTTTCCTTAATGGATACATTAAGTAGGGAATAAATCCACTAGTTGGACATATTAATGTCCAATACTTCCAATTTCTTATACTCATTGATGTTCCAGTACTAAGGTACAAGGAATCAATTAGAGATATTGAGTGTTCAAAACCAATTGAGTTATGGAATATAGATGATGAAGGTCAACCTATAATTCCCATAGGGAAGCCATATTCTTAGTTTACAAACAGATTGATGTCTATTTAAAAGAAATAAAGGAAGGGATAACATCATACATAAAAATGTGGAAAGACACTATTGGGAATGAGGATTCACAAATTGTTATAGAGGAATGGAAAAATAATGTAGTGTATTGGGAAAATGTTCCTTATACATTAGATGGAATCTATAATTATCATAGAATAATAGATGGAAGTGATTCATCTTCTGAGGATTTT
>APFE031043521.1:20936-39570 GCA_000404065.3 Pinus taeda | reverse complement strand
TGATTTAGGGAGCTAGATAATAGGGTTAGATGTTAATATGGAATGAAGAGGAAATGGATATATGCTAAGTTTATAGAATGGAAACTTAAGCATAGGGAAATGAATGGATTGTGTAAAGATTAATTTTACACAAGAAATGCGGCTTCTTTTCACCAAGTCAACTCAGATGTCAACTTGGTTTTTAACAAGAATGGAGTGAAAATGGACTTTTTGGGCAGATCCCAAGGTCCTTGAGGGGATGTTAGTGAATGATTTCTGAGGAAATGAGAAGGGGAATTTAGTCATGCTTCCTTGTTGTACCACCAAACAACTGCCATGATGCTAATGCCATAAGTGATATAAGTATTTCTTGACAAGACCACAAGTGATTACCAATCTGCTTCTGCAACCTCAAACTACCTACCCAGCCTAATACACCTAACATTTTTTCTTCTTTTGGTTTGGGTGCACTTGAATTAGCAAACCCAGCTTTTTCAAATTTTTTCTTTTAACTGGCCTCCTATCTACATATATACTTATTTCATCCAGGGGCTCAGTTTAGGCTGTTGAGCACGCTTGCTTCTTTACCTATCTAAGAATCTGCCAAGATTAAGCTATTTGTACAGATAATGATTCTCTATATTCTACAACAGGAAATTGAAACCCAGGGAGACCAAGATTAAGTTGTTTGGACCTCCCTTTAACTGAAAATTCTTCAAAAATGGAATAAATCATCAAAATTGGAATACAGCAGAGGCACTTAGGCTAGCAAACTTGCATGGACACTTCTTTGGCCTCAGTAGCAAATATGGAACATTGTAGCCTGCAAAGTATGACATATTTGGCATGTAAAAATGTCGATCATGAAAGATGAATACGTGCTATGAGCAGGAGGCTAACAAGAAGGAAGGGAGGAAGAACGAGAAGAACGATTTGATAATGCTTCTGAGAAACAAACACTAAAAAGGCAATGGATAGAGTTGCAAGGGAGTTTTGTAAGATCAAACCACCACACTTTGATGGAGAATTGGAGGAAGAAGCCGAGGCGTGGTTGATTAATATGAACAAATACTTCCAGTTATATAAATACGATCACAACCTCAAGGCATAGTTGGCCATTTTCCAATTATAGGGAAAAGCCACCTTGTGGTGGAAAGAAGTTAAGATTGTAATAGGAGTAAGCGAACAGAATATAACTTGGGAAAAATTTCAAAAATAATTTAAGAAAAGATACCTGATCGAACATTTTTATGACGAAAAAAGCAAGAGAATTCCATGACCTACAACTGGGACAACAAACTATGGATGAGTTTATCACTCGTTTTACTTCATTGCTCCATTATGTGCCTTATATTCGAGAGGAAAAGGCTAAAGTACAGAGGTTCATCAGTAGTTTACCTTTGAACATGAGGGAAAGGATTGAGTTTGACAATCCAAAAATGAAGGAGGAGGTAATATGTAAAGCTAGAATTTGTTACCAGCAAAGTAAATAGAAAGAAGAAATCTCGGGTAAAAGCTGGATTGATAAGAGAAGCAACAAGTTCGCTGGAAATAATAAAGGAAATCGAGGTGGTGGTAACAAGGGATTTTCCAAAGGGCAAAACAACAGAAATATACAGAAGAATCTGCTCAGGTCAAATCCAACCAATGAGTCCAAAATCAATGAACAACCTGGAAAAATAGACAATGAAGGGATAGCAAGGCCTCGAGTGCAATGTTGGGGCTGCGGTGGGCCCTTAGCTAGTATAGCTGGCAATAGGGGCAAAGAGGCAAGTGCTTGCTAAGGTCAATAACTGCCCTGTAAAGATAGCAAGATAGCCATTGATGGCATATTTAAATGTGCTTGCCCTTTTTTCGTATAATGTACTGATTGGTATGGACTAGTTAGAAAAACAATGATCCATAATTAACTTTAAAACAAATACTATCTGTTACAAAGATGAGCTTGGAGGAAGGAAAGAGATGCAAGGAATTAAGCGGCCAGTGTAGATTCGGCCAGTAACCGCCTCTCAATTAGAAAAATGCATTAGGAAAGGATGTCAAATTTATGCCATCCAAGTGGGTTATGCCAACTCGAACAATAAAACAGCCACATTGGAAAACATTCCTATGATAGAAGAATTTGCTGATGTGTTTCCGGAAGAGATTCCCAGACTGCCACCCAAGAGAGACATAGACTTTACTATCGAATTGGTGCTAGGGGAAGCCCGGGTATCCCGAGCACCCTATAGAATGAGCACACTAGAATTGACAAAGTTAAAAATGCAATTACAAGAGCTATTAGACAAAAACTAAATTCGCCCCAGTGTGTCCCCTCGGGGAGCCCTGGTATTGTTCTTTAAGAAGAAAGACGGGACCCTTCGCATGTGTATGGATTATCGTCAATTGAATAAATTGACAATCAAAAATAAGTATCCTCTACCCCGTATTGATGAACTTTTTGATCAAGTAAAAGGAGCAATGGTATTCTCCAAGATTGATTTGTGATCAAGGTATAACCAAATCGGGATTAAAGAAGAAGACGTAGCAAAAGCTGCTTTTAGAACACGATATGGTCTTTATGAATTTGTGGTGTTACCCTTTGCGTTAACCAATGCCCCCACAACCTTTATGTGTTTAATGAACATCATATTTCATCATTGTTTGGATAAGTTTGTGCTGATTTTTATTGATGATATACTGATATAGTCCCGAACTATGGAGGAACATAAGGAGCACCTCAGATTGGTACTGCAAACCCTTTGAGAACACCAGTTATATGCCAGGTTCAGCAAGTGTGATTTCTTTAAAGAACAAATACAATATTTGGGACATATAATCACTCAAGAAGGGATCGCGGTGGATGTCGAAAAGATAAGGACCATAATAGAATGGCCATTACCAAAGGATGTGGCAGACATCAGATCCTTCATGGGATTAGCACGTTATTACAGATGGTTTGTAGAAGGATTTTCGAGAGTAGCTTATCGTCTCACTTTCTTACAGAAAAAGGGAAGAACCTTTAGGTGGACCCCAGAATGCCAAAAGAGTTTTGAACAACTTAATCATTTTCTCACCACCGCACCCATTCTAAGCATAGCCGATCCTAGTAAAGATTATGTGGTGTGCACGGACGCAAGTAAGGAAGGAGTAGGAGGTGTGTTAATGCAAGAAGGGAAGGTAATTACTTACGAGTCAAGAAAATTAAAAGAGAATGAACAGAAATATTCCGCTTATAATCTGGAGTTGGAAGCGGTCATTCATGCTTTAAAAATGTGGAAACATTATCTTATGGGAAGAAAATTTTTATTATCGACAGACCATCACCATTTGACCAGTTATTTTAGCCAGCCCACCTTAAATGCTAAGCAAGTACGGTGGGTGGATTTCTTAAGTGGCTTTGATTTCGAGATCAAGCATTTGAAAGGGAAAGAGAACCGGGTGGTGGACGCTTTGAGTCGAAAATTACAATTTCTATATGAGATTTCTTACAGTAAAGGGAAAAGCACCTTCGAAAAAATGATTAATAAGGTAGCAGAACAAGATACCGGGTATTAGCCAATAAAACCTCAAGCGTAACACTCAACCAACAAGGAAAATTGGCAAGGTTATGCTATGGATGTTGCTGGAATGCTGTATTATAAGAAAAGGTTGTATGTGCCTAATCAAAACAGCATTAAAAACCTGATTTTGGATGAATTTCATAAGAGTCACTATGCTTGACACCGAGGGTATCAGAAAATGATCGTTTCACTCCAAAAAGAATATTATTGGCTAGGTATGAAGAAAGATGTGGCTAAATACTTGGCACATTGTCTAGAGTGCGAACAAATTAAAGCAGAACACCAACACCCTGCAGGGTTAGTACAACCATTTCCCATTCCAGAATGGAAGTGGGAAACCATTTCTATGGACTTCATAACAGGTTTTCTCGAGTCAAAGAAAAATAATGACTCCATCATGCTAGTGGTGGAAAAGTTAAGTAAATCAACACATTTTATACTTGTGCAATCTACTTATAGAGCTGTGTAGATCGCCCATGTTTTTATGAAGAATATATTTAGGCTGCATGGGTTACCAAAAACAATAATTTCAGATCGTGATGTAAAATTTGCATCGATCTTTTAGAAAACATTGCTTGAAGAATTGGTGACTCAGTCGAACTTCAATACAGCTTATCACCCTCAGACTGATAGACAAACAGAATGGGTGAACCAGGTGGTGGAAGCCATGTTAAGGGCATATGTGTTAGAGAGGTAAATCCCCTCTACGGATAGAGGTGATCCCTACTAGCCCAGAATGGGTCTAGAAACAATCAAACAATGCTATCACGCAAGTTCCTAATTGCAAATAAAGAGTAGGTGATGAAGACCTACTTGAGATCCAACGCTTTAGTTCGTAGGAGAGATGCGCCCGCGTTCCTGTGCCTTGGCCGTCACGATCTCCACTACCACGTGGAATGGACCCTGCACCAAAAGAACAACACAACGCAAGCGTGAAATCTAATATATGCAATATACATCAGCCAGAGGATTAAAATCACCATTCAAGTACAACGAGAATGGAACCATAATGATAGTCATCTATTATTAATAATTCAACAAAGGAGAATACAACCAGCGTCCTGACGTCATGTCCTCCTTTGGCTGGGTGCTCAGCTACACAAGTCTTGCAAAAGCTTGAAGGGGTGACGGACAAGCTCTCTCTCTCTTTAGTAACGAATTCTCCTTACTTAGGGAAAGCCTTATGGATACAAAGAAGGCTTCTTGCAACTCCAACCTTTTTATATCTTCCTTTCAGCACAAGTATTGCCACAAGAGTCAGAACTTTCAGAACTAGAACTAGCTTGCTCCAGCCATGGGAACAAGCTTTTATAGAGGAAAAGGAAGAGATAAGGTCAATCCCCCACAATCATGGATTTGGCTTCATCACTTGGAAACTTCCATGGAATGGTGGCAAACAACTTTCCATCCAAGGAGATTCGAGCCAAACCTCCTCACTCAACTTGAATCAGTTTGGTGAATGAGGTGACAAACCTTCGGGGTCGAAAGGTTGAAACTTACCAAATGGTTGGCCGATTGCGCTCGTCGGCAGAGCGCAATGGCGCGCCCTTTCATAGGATTTCCCCAATGGGCGGGCATACACAGAGCACCAGTGAGAATGCAAAACGGGCTATTTTAGGGCAAGAGCAGGAGACTCTATAAGGGCATATGAGGCTCAGGTTAGAGGTGAATAAGGCAAGTGGTTCAAGTCTTTTCACTTCTCACAAGTCCCGGAATGGGTCCTCCAAGATGCGGAAGAGGGGTAACAGGGACGGTGACAAATGGTGACAAATTACTGTGTAACAGATGCCCCCTAAAGCATGAGGCCCGAGAGAGAGAGTGGTGAAGTGCTTTACAAGAACATGTGTGACTGAAACACTGCCGCCGGAGAACCTGCGAAAATAAGTACAACTGATATCTCAAGTACATGATATATATGTGGTATGGGCGCAGCCATCCATAACAGAGTATAAAACTAGATCCCAGGCATGGACGCAGCCATCCGATGAGGATCTATGAATGGAATCAGTTATGGTCACAACCATCGAATGATTGAGTCATGTAATGATTACAATAATCCACAAAATGCAACCCGGATGTAAATATGCACAATCTGGGGTCTTGCGCTCCAACTCGACCCGAACACAGTACAAGTTCAAGCATGTGAATATAGGAGTTGAAGTCGAACATGCCTGAACATCGTCTAATTACCATTCAATGATGAAAACTATTAACAGACGCGAGAGGTGCCACCGATAATGACGATGCTCCTCAAGGTACTATAGGTACAATCCACGGCGTGCGAATCAATGAGCCGGTGTCGAACACCCGTAGAATCATCCGATCAGAGGCCGATGATGAAAACATCGCGTCGAACACGGAGAACCTGCCATTCAGGCATGCAGGCTCCAAGGTACCTGAAGGGAGTCTCTAGGTTACCTTCCTAGATAATGAGCTGAAGACGACAAGAAGTGATCTTCGCCGAAGGTGGTCCATAATGTTTCCCACATCATCAACACGAGACGGGAAGAGACAATGTGTTTTGTGTGAGATATCGGAGGGAGGTTGAGTATTCTTGCAGAGGCCAACTTCTCTTGAACATATCAACGGCAAAATGAGGGACTTGGTAGTATTTGAGGTCAAATGATCAGGGGTCATGACGACAAGACGATGAGCAGATGAATGGTCAAGTAGGATAACCCAAACCCGTGGAGGCAAATGTGAAACAAGATGAGATGTCCCCACCCAGACACGAATGCAGAAAGTGCCATGTTCAAGAGCGACATACTGCCGATGACGACGATTATGATTCCTTTTATTCCCCCACCATTTCTGGCGAGTACCCTGGTTATTTTTGGATGGCAAGCTTGACGGGGATAGCATATGCTTGAGGAGCGTCATTTTGATGGAATCCAATGTCATTAAGTTTTAACGAGTCTAACAAAGGAAGAACTTGGCATCTTTTCATGTTTAGAGAGTTTGAAAATACAGCAAAAAGAAAACTCTAGGGGTGTCCTTTTTCGTAAAGTTGTGTCTCTCGAGCCTGAAAAAGTATAAAATGATGCTCGAAAGAACCGCCCGATTATTACGAACGAGGAGTACTTTTCATAAATAGTGACATCGATCCGAAAAAGTAAAAAAGCGATTGATATCACGTCGTTTCGTTTCTATTAATGAACTTGAAACGACAAGGGTCCGACAATCTTTTCATGCTTTATACGATCGGGAAAAAGAGTTTAAAAACGACCACCTCTTATTTACGTTTTAACGAGTCAAGAGGAATAACTCGGCAATCTTTTCACATTAGCGAGTCAGAAAACAGCTAAAAGATGACTCCATAGTGACTTTTCCGTGTATTTACCGAGTCTGAAAAAGTATAAAATACAACTCGTTTCACCGTCGAAGTTGCGCAACAGACCTGGCGCTGCACAAGAAGTAAACGTAAAACCCATTTTCGACCAAAATTACATTAAAATACTAAAAAACAACCTTTTAAAACCAAAAAATGAGTTAAAAAGCTTATAAATAGGGTGAAAATGTAAAATTAAAATTACTTTTACCATTTTACCTCTTGAAGAGTGAAAAGAGTCCATTTGGCAGGGAAACTTCAGGCGGCAATTAGGATCAATCCAGGCAACCGTTCGCGACCTCGTCAGTTCCAAGTAAGAGGCGCTTCCCTTAGCTCCATTTTCATACCATTTTTACTTCATTTAGTTCCTGATTGGGCCCCAACAAGTGGGAATTGCAAAATTAGGGCTTCGCCCCATTGGTGCTGGTATCCGGCACGGACCCGTGCTAATGTGGTGAAAAACCCAAGGGAGTCGCGCCATTAGCGTGACTGTTTTAAGAACAGTCACGCTAATCGCGCGACCCAATTTTTCCCATGTTTTTGCCTGTTCAAACTGAATTTTCTCTAGATTCGCATTTGTCTAATGTTCTAATGAAGGCAAATTTGTCCTTGTGGGTGCAGGAAACAGGTCAAAATGGTGGTAGTATGGAAAGAGCGAGAACATGACATTGTTGATGCCTCAGCCATTGAGGATGAAGGCTGCATGAATGCCTTGAGGGATTGCGGCCTTAAGAAATTCTTCCTCACATCATACATGCGGGTGCAACCTGAGTTGCTGCAGTTTATCATTGATGCTTGGGACGTCGACGACCAAGTGTTTCGTCTGCGGAATCAGACCTTGGAGCTCGAGGTCTTTGATGTGTATTTCATTATGGGATTGTTGCGGAGAGGGGTGGTTCCTATTTTGACAGGTAGTAGACCTTCTGGGGAGAAGGTTGGTGAAGTGAAAGCTCGAGTGTGCCCAGAAGCACAATTCAGGCAAAGGTGTTGATCACCACCATCCAGGATTTGATGCTGAAATCCATCCTCTTCACCATCACACGTGCAGCTGGGGTACAGGCACCCCATGAGGCCAGCAAGAACCACCTGATCCTAGCGAATGAATGCCTCAGTCTAACCGTTTTTAACTGGGCTGCCGCAGTGACTACCAACTTTAAGAGGAAGCTCACCAATTGCAAGCGAGCTGAGACGAAACAGTTTGCATACGCCTCCATCGTGGTATCGTTCTTCCTGCAAAGAATACCACTCTTCCAGATTCAGAGAGCTGTGGTGGCAGATCCATTGCCACAAGAGCCTAGAATGGCTCGCTGGGCAGCACCGATGCCCAGGGGAGGAGGAGGCCAGGAGATGTCGTGGCATCCTGAGTTCTTCATATGGCTCCGATGGCAGTTCATCATGATCCAGGATTGGCCGTATGCAGGGATTAGTTTCATGGGAGACCCAGACCTTCCCCTACTAGAGGGGGAGGAATGGGAGGAGGAGCTAGGTATGCACTCCTCGATTTTGATGTTTTTTATTATTTTTTTTTATGTCTTTTTTAATACACACCTATTCTAATAATGATTATATGTGTATGCAGATGTGGGCCCAGAGCGACCAGCTGGGCTATCCCCTACAGCGTGAAGAGGCCAACACGCAGCCGACCCACAGGCAGTGGGGGAGGATTTGATTCAGAATCTCGAGGGGCTTGCCCAAGGGGTTCCTAGTTACGCCAGATTGGCAGATGTTCCTTTCGCTTACAAGAGGCATACAGTAGGGGTGCCGACTCGCGTCCACCATCTGCTGAGACGATTGGTGCGAGCGGTGATGTGCTATCATGAGCACCACCGTGCTTAGGCTTCTAGGCTTTATTTTCTGATATATTTGTGAGAAACATGATGTCTCAGATGTTACGGAAGAACACAGACTCTATCCAAATTACATTCATTTTTTGAGTGCCTCATGCGCCACATGAATATATATATATATATATATATATATTAAATACTAATATATATATATATATATATATAATATATATATATATCATATAAAGTATTATATAATATATAATATATATATACATGGTGTTTTTTATTGTATCTATATGCTCCTTAGTATGTTTGATTTACACATTATCAAGATGTCTGTCCATACATAGTTAGCCAAGGCATCAGTTACTGAATAAGTCTTCTGAATGTGATGATTACGTAATGTAATCAAAAAATCTCTTTTCCAAGACTTAACACGAAATACCAACCTTGAAAATGCGATTGATCTCTGAGAATATCGTTCGTTGAGCTGGTGGACTACAAGTTGTGAATCTAAGTTTTACAACCAATGAGTGGAGTCCAAGGTAATCGCCTCGGCTTAATATTCAATTACATTCACATATTCACCCACATGTTTCGTTGTACAACCCAGACTACACTCCTTGAATATCTACTAACTCACCATGAGGATCATAGATCACCCATGCCGCAGATGACAGATTGCGAGTACTGCAGGAAGCACCATCAGCGAAACCAACGTAAGGTGATCCGGACATCTGTTCAAGGAGAAAAAGACACAATAAGTGGAAATCACGATGACACACTGAGATAAAAATTAAATAAACACGCACACATACAACACACTCTTAAAAAGCATATGCATGTACAAAATAAAAGAGAGAGTTCCTGGACTCAGGCATAATATTTCTTAAGATACAGACCATTACGGGGCCTGTCCTGGGGATTACCTTCAAAATCTATCAGCTCATAGGCACCCTTTTGTAAAACTCTTTTCACAACATAGGGCCCATGCCACATTGGCTCGAGTTTTCCTGCCCCCAGCTTATCGTTAGCTTGATCGTAGAGTAGTACTAGATTTCCCTCGATGAAAGAGCGGGGATTAACAGTGTTATCGAAGTGAGTTTTCACTTGCTTCTTTTGAGCTTCGATAGCTAGGGAGGCTAGACGACGTGTCTCATCTAGTCGTTCCAAGTAAAGAAGCCGCTCTTCTACAGGAGTAGTATCTGGGAGTAACTCGAAAACTAATTTTAGTGAAGGAATCTCACACTCAATGGGAAGGGTTGCCTCCAGTCCATATACTAACTGAAAAGGGGTGAAACTGGTGGCGTCCTTCACGGAGGTCCGGTAGGCCCAAAAAGTGGAGAACAACATCAAATTCCAACTAGACTTGTGCATGCCAATAGTTCTTTGAAGCATCGTGACCAAGACCCTGTTCACGACTTCTACTTGACCGTTTGCCTGAGGATAGTACGGAGTCGAACTATCATGCCTAAGACCTAGCTGGGTTGTCAACTCGGCCATCATATGATTACGGAAATGTTTTCCGTGATCAGTGACAATGGCTTGTGGAACTCCAAACCGCGAAATAACATGGTTAAACAGAAACTGTGCCACGGTATGACCGTCTTCCGACAATGTGGGCATCGCCTCGGCCCATTTTGTAAAGTAATCTACAGCAACGATGATATAACCATGCCCCCCAGCCGAGCGAGGGTTACATGTCACATAATCGATGCCCCATTTAGCAAAGGAGCCGACGGTCACAACGAGGTGCAACGGGGCAGGGTGCGCACGCATCTTCCGTTGGTAAATCTGACATTCGTGACAAGAATAGACGGCAAGAATGCAGTCCTTGAAAATGGAAGGCCAGAAGTAGCCAGCACAGAGGATTTTCTGTGCGGTGACATATCTAGACATGTGACTGCCACAAGCACCAGAGTGGCAGTCATTTAGAACTATTTCAGCTTCTTCGAAGGTTAAGCATCGAAGAAGAACCAAATCAACACTGAGGCAGTATAGGGTGTCCCCAACTATGCGATATGGTTGGGCTTGGTGATGAATCTGTCAAGGAGCGTCTTTCGAGGTCTCGACGCAGAAGGAGGATGTCTGCAAGTAGACAATGATGTCCGCATACTAAGGATCGAGGGCGCTGATAAGGAAAAGAGTTTCATCTGGAATAGACTCCTCTATCTGCAGGAAGTAGCGGCGGATGGCAAGGAACACAATAGTTCAGCAAAGACAAGTGATTTCTTGGACTTGGTAGCAGTAAATTCCAAGTCAAACTCTTGGAGGATTATGATCCACTTTGAGTATTTTCCCCCCAGCAATTGTCGTGAAAGAATGTAGGTCATGGGGTTGCAATCCGAAATCACCATTGTAGTACGCAACAAAATGTAGTGACGGAAACGTTGGACGGCGCAGATAGCAGCGAGGGCCAACTTCTCGACATATGCATATCGAGTCTCTGTATCTAGTAAGTTGCAACTAAGATAATAAATGACATGTTCGATGCCATCATCATCGTCTTGAACCAAAACCATACCGATAGTGGTATCGGCAGCGGCCAAATATAGTGTATAGTCACAATGATAATTGGGAGGCCGCAACAAAGGGGCGGAAACTAGGAGAGTTTTAAGAGGAGCAAAAGACTCCTCGGCTATGGCATCCCATCGGAATGGGGTGTCACGCTTAAGTAACCAGGTAAAACCCTTTGCCACTTCGGCATAGTTTGGGATGAACCATCTTAGAAAATTAGCTTTTCCCTGCAAGCTCTGCAATTGCCGCAAAGTAGCAGGGGGAGGAAGATTCAAAATTGCCTCGACTTTAAGGGGATCCAAACGGATGCCCTCTCAGGAGACGATAAGCCCGAGAATTCGACCAGATTCAACGCAGAAGACACATTTTTGCGGATTTAATCGGATATTATACTGTCGACAACAAAGAAAAATCTCACGAAGATGCGGTGGGTGGTCCGCGCGCTTAGCTGAAGGCTATACGATGTGCTTGATATCGTGGGAGGCATAAGACATCGCACGTTGAAAGGTAGCGCCGACATTCTTAAGACCGAAGGGGAGTTTTTTGTAAGCAAAAGTGCCCCACGGACAGATGAAGGCCGTCTTGTGTTGATCAGCCAGGGCGATATTAATCTGGTTGTAACCAGAGAAGCCGTCCATGAAAGAATATATTTCACTGCCCGCACACTCGTCAATGAGTTGGTCAATGAATGACGTGGAGTAGTTGTCTTTTGGGCAAGCTCTATTAATGTCGCGGTAATCGACACAGACGTGAATGGTACCCTGTTTTTTATCTACAGGGACAATATTTGAGACCCAATCTGTCACTGGGATATGATAGATGAATCCAGCTTTAAGAAGCTTTTCAACCTCTTCTTTGATAGTTGCCGCCTTACGGGGGTGCACGGGATGCAAACGCTAACGAACAGGTTTGGCCCCGGGATACGTCGGTATCTCGTGAACTACTATGGATGTTTCAATATCGGGAATTTATTCATAGGACCATGCAAAGACATCACGAAATTCGCGGAAAAGTGCGATGTAAATCTGAATCTCCTCAGGAGTGCAGGTGACTCCTATATAAATGTTCTCGACAATCCCTAGCTTAACAGAGATGTCAATGGGTTGCGTCTGCGTGATGTCCCCTAAATTCCCTTCAGAAGATGTATGATACATCTGGATGGGCATCTGAAGAGGCTGAGAAGGGAGACATGGAGAAAACTGCTCGAGACAAAGCAATGTTTCCCGGAAGGTGGGGAGAAAGGAGGAGCAATGGTGAAGAGGGGACCACGGACGTTCTTCCAGAGACATAGTCTCTATGATAGCCTCATCAGAAGGAAATATTTACTTTAATGAATCTGAGGAGGTGTATTCTCCGAACTAGGGGGGAAAATCATCTGAGTCAAGAGCCCCACTCGAAGCGGTGGGTTGATCATGAGAGGCCGATGCAGCAACGATTTCGATGTAGTTGAGCTCGGCTAGACTCAACGACATCTCCTCAACCCAAGATTCTATCTGGTCAATGGAGGGGAGGTTCCAAGGATCAGAACGAACCAAGATCATGGAGATCGAGGCGAGGTTGGGAGGTGGGAGGGAGAAAACACCCATAAGGGTGGGTTCTTTGAAGATCCTGGCTCCCACACTCTCAAATGGAACGGAGGTATGCTCAACGAAGGGTACATTTCCCTCAGAAGAGGAAGCGAAGAAAGAAAGCTGGTCAACCGTGACAATTTTCCCCTGATGAGGGAAACGAATGACACGGAAGAGGGATGAAGCCACGACACGAATGGCATACATCCAAATCCGGCCCAGAAGGAGGTTATATGTGAGATTTGCATCAACAACCTCAACTTCTACTTCCACAGTCTTCCCTTCTAAGGTGATTGGTAGTCATTGAAGAATACCATAAGGGCGGGATTCTCTCCCATCGAATGCTTCCAAGGTCTTTGGAGACTGACTCAGAGTCGGGGACTCGATTGATTTCCAACATGCAATAGACATAATGCAGGTTGATGCGCCTTCATCAATAACTATACGATGGATCGTTTTGGAATTGATGACGACTTGAATGAGAAAAGTGATATGATGAGGCAGTCGAGGAACATGGCTCTCGAGGTCGAAGGTAATCAAATCTGAGTTTGCTGGGTCGATGCCACTGATGGCCGATAGCATGGACTTCCTCTGGGGGGGCAGCTCTGAAGAACTTCTAAGGCGGACATAGCCGACGGAGCCTGCGCTAAGTCCTCTACGATGCTATAGTGCTGGGCAGCACGAGCATTCGGATTATAAGAAGATCTTCTAAGTACCCATTTGGGAGGGGGTCGGATTGTCGTCTCAGTACTCGGTCTCTCGATATGGAGGGGACCAGAGATGGACGAAGGAGCACTTGAGGGAACCTATGGCTCCTTCCCAGCGGACGATGGATACCCCTTCACTCGATTCGTTACATGAACAAGAATAGTTCCAGCCATGAAGACCTGGGAACCGAAGGGAGAAGAACAGAGATCAGCCACCATTTGAGTTTGCTGAGAGGGAAAGGGTTGTTTAAGAACCGCAGCGACCCCAGGAGCACCTTTCAAAAAACGAATAACTTCGGACCGCCTGGGGCAGTCTTTAGTATAGTGATCTTCCTCACAAATGAGGCAAGGATACTTGGGTTTGCTCTTAGCTCCTTCCTCGGCTAGAGGTTTAGAGGATTCCTGTTTGGGTTGCTCGGATTTATTTTTCCCTTTCCCCTTTCCCTTTTTCTTTCCTTTCGAGGCCTTGCCCGCCGTGGTGGACTGGACGGCGTTGACCTCGGAAGTGTTACCAGAATTTAAGCCACCCTGAGAAGTGTTTTCGTTGGATGCACTTGAATTTTTCTTCCCAGAGTTCGATGATTTTTTAGAGGCCCGGTTCACAGAGCCAATGACTCCATCGACAGATGGCTTGGGCGAAGCCTTGGATGTACCGGGCCTTGGGGCATCCGGCAAATACTCATAGAAGGTACCAGACTGAGAGTAAACTAAGTCTCGGTACTGAGCGCGCGCGATTGCTTGCTCTTCAGTTACAGAGGCTCCCATAGCAATGTCCTGTGCAATCTTAGGGACAAAGGAAATCGTGAACCAGTCGGTGAGGAGTTGATCAGGAATCCAGAACTTGATCAACCTGTGACGCCTTCTCCATTCATGAATATGATCGGAGATATGCATAGCCGTATCCTGCTTAAGAGATGTAAGGAGGTGAGTCCTTGTCTCGTACCGAATGGGTAACTGAAAGTGAGTAAGGAATGCCATGGCCAACGAATTGAAATCTTGAAATGATGCGCGGGTCAATTCAATATACCATTTAGTGGCCGAACCAGTGAGAGTCCTCTAAAAGAGGCGAAGCTGAATCGAGTCATCAAGCCATGAATTTGACGAACACCATAAGTGATACATCATCACGTGAGCTTGAGGGTCCTCTCCGGCTTTTCCGTCGAATTTGGGACAGTCACTAGGTATCTTAGTTGGAACTGGTGGCCATTGTGGATTATGTAAAATGGGATCATTTGTTAACTTCGACACATCGGGCAGTTTCCAACGTCGCTAGAAATGGTAGCTGCGGATTAAAGGACATTTGTCCCGGATACGAGGTAGAGCCAGAATTCCAACCAATTCCTGATTGCCCCCACTGGCTTTGTCCCGATGGATCGGGTCCGAAAGGGCCTTGTCCAAAAGGATTTTTTCCGTAAGGGTTGTTTCCAGAACCAGGTTGCTGATATTGGTTCTGCTCCCCAGCGCCCCATTGGTTACCATATTGGCCAGCAGGTTGTTGATAATTTTGATAAGGGTTACCCTTCGGCCGTTGGTAATTTTGATACGGGGTGTATTGATTTTGCCCCTGGGGTTGCTGGTATCCATACTGAGCCTGGGAACTAGGCGACATTTGATGACCAGATTGGGATTGATACCCACCTGAATACGGGGGTTAGGATTGATACCCACCCGAATAAGGAGGCTGGGATTGATACCCACCTGAATAAGGAGGCTGGGATTGATACCCACCTGAATAAGGAGGTTGGGATTGATACCCACCTGAATAAGGGGGCTGCGATTGATACCCACCTGAATAGGGAGGTTGGGATTGATACCCACCTGAATAAGGGGGCTGGGATTGATACCTGCCCGAATAAGGTGGTCGGGATTGATACCCACCTGAATATGGATGCTGGGATTGATACCCACCTAAATGAGGAGGCCGGGATTGGTACCCGCCTGCATGCTAGGCCATCTGGCCGGAAGGTTGTCCTGGTCGGATCTGAGACGGCCCCGTTCGTCCAGAAGGTCGAGTTTGTTGAGTGAGGGGCTGCCCTTGCACAACTAAGGATTGCCCTTATTGACCAGATGGTTGCTGGGTGGTAGGCTGGCCTTGCTGTGCGTAAGGCTGGCCCCCTTGCCCCTAAGGGTTGCCTTGTTGGTTTCCGGGTTGACCTTGCTGACCATAAGGTTGTCCCTGGTTCCCATAAGGTTTCCCTGAAGGGTAGCCTTGTTGGGTACTGGGTTGTCCTTGTTGACCATTGGGTTGTCCTGGGTTTCTAGAAGGTTTCCCAAGATATGTGAAAGACGGACCACTAGAGGCCAAAGGTTGTCCCTCGTAGGGTTGTCCTTGCGGGCCTCCATGTTGACCTGGGTAATTCTGGCCATTATACTGCTGCCCATGATTAGGCTGTGAGTAAGGTTGTTGACCCTAGTAGAGTGGTCCTTGCGATGGTTGTCCTTGACCCTGATGGTATTGGCCGCCACCATATCTGATAGCACCCCAAGCCACGCTTAGTGGAACGGAAGCCTCAACGTAAGGCTCTTCAGGCAAGGAGGTATACAAATAATGATTCTCAGGATCATAAAAGGGGCCTTGCCCACCTGGCTTCTGGACATTGTGCAAGTACTGAAAATATGCCTCCTCTGCCGTCATATGATCAGAAGCAAGAGGAGCACCACTTGCGGGGTGCACAACTCTAGCAGTATGTGTCGATTGACCACTTTGTGCTGGACCTCGAGATGGGCCTGCAGCAGAAGTGACAGCAAATGACACTGTAACGACACTAACAACTGGAGTTAACGACACGACACAGACGGTCGGATTGGTCAGGACTGCTGTAACAGCAGTATGGTGAACATGGGAAACAAACGGTCCTGTGGTAGGGATGATGTTTTGATCCCACATAGAAGAGGAAGCTGCGGGGTTCATAGCATCCCTCAAAGATCTATAGTGCGCCAGCACCGTGACACCAAGAGGTGTAACGGTGTAGGGCGTAGAGATGATTGGGGATGTAGCCGAAATGGGAGCATCAATACTCGACATAACGGGCGTCCTACTCGACACAGGAGATGTATCCTCCATATCGGAAGAAGCCATCGGAGATGGAACACCAACAGGAGTGGTGGGAAAGTCCTTTTCAGAGGGTTCCCAAATAGGGTTCCAAAACAAGTCGTAAAGCTCGTCCTCTGGAGCTCGAGAGTTCAACGGTTTGATGCTCGGAACAATGGGAAGAGCATCACAAACCAGCGTCTCAGGGGCAACAGAAGATGGAGACCCTTGGTCACTTGGGATAGGAGACGGAGTCGATGGATCTGCTAGGATGATCAAACAAAGACCCTAAGCAAACTAACGATAAAAGACCCTACTCAAAACTAAACGCAAACAAGATCTACGAAGGTAAATGTTATCGTGGCCGAATAAATTTTATGACATTAGGACACAACTTGACCTTTTCATGTTTTAAGAGTCGAGAAAAGGACAAAAGGTGACTCTAGTCTCCTTTGAATGTTTTGAGAGCCCGAAGTGACAAATGCTCTATAGAGCCTTTTCTTTTACAGAGTCCGAAAATGATGAAAAAGGGACTGCTCTGGAGAAACTAGGCAAAGCGGTTTACCAGACAATCCGTAAAACTGCTTATACACCTTGGAAATCGTATGAAAACCAAGGACTTTTCGTACTGCAGTCAATCTTCCTGAATGTTGTGTTAGGTGCATTACGGCTTGTAAGGCGGCAGACACAGCGTCCTATGGATCAAGGATGCAAACCTAGTGGAGTCTCCCCATATATACGCGACGGTACGTGGGAGCCCAAGTCCATACTAGACCACAATCGAACCACATCAGGAGGAATCACCCAACCTTAATGTGAGAACAAAGGTGACTAGGTTTAACGACGTCGGAGCACGTCTCTAGCCTAGACCTCTAGAATATTTGTGTTATGTTCCAATGCGTTTTTAAGTTAATTCGGTTTATTTTATGGTTGATCTTTTAGTTAAGTCTCAGTTTAAGGCCCTACCGTATGTGATCTTCCACAATTTCCTAGATGCAAGATACATGCGAAAGAAAGCCATTTCGTTCGATGAATATTAACTACGAGAAGGTTAAGAGTTTCAATCAAACAAAATGAGCTCAATCAACCAAACAACCTAATGTAGCTAATGGAAAATAAACAAAACTTTTTCTTTTCAATAATGCAAATAACGAAAAGTTCTATTCCATTCACTATTAAATGAAAAAGAGATTATTTGATTCCTTTCTACAAGCATAATGCACTAGAATGAATTTTGAAAGATAACAACACTGAGAAAAGAAGCAAATTCACTCAATGAAGGCGCAATGAAATCCCAAGACACTAAAATAGTTCTCCAAATCAAAAGGAAAACAAGGCTTCGCACGAGCTATGTGATCTAAGCTCAAACAAAGCTAGAATGAAATCCAAGCAAACAAGAGCAAGTTGTTCGGAAATCACTCAAAAACACTTCTACAATCACTAAAGAAAATGTGAAAAGAAATCACAAGGTTAACCGGATAATCAAAGAACCCAAAACTCCCACGGGAGGCTCGACACACATGGCCACTAGATGCCCTAGGGTTGAGGTGTGAAATCGATGGAAAGAGGCGAATACCCGGAGGACAAAGGTTGCAAACCAGTCAAACAGGGCTTAAACACACTCCAACAACTGAAAAAGAGGTGGAAAAGTACAAATCCAAGCTCAGACAGCAAGCAAAACAAGTGGACCAAAAACTACACGGCCTGGCGCGACTGTCAGGCTACAACTCGCGCTAAACATGGATTGGCGCGGGTTGTCAGTTAGCAACAAGGGCCACTAGCGCGACTATGAATGCAATAAGCGCGCTAACAAAGTTTGATAATTTCAAAAGAAAAATACGCAGTCCAGGGCTTGGGTCATGAGATTAAAGCAAGTAAAAAAGCACAGGGGTAGCAAGAAATTCAATTCCAAAGGCTTATCTAAGCAAGCAAACAAAAGAAAACCAAAGAGGCAAGACAAACTCCAAATTGTTTAGTTCGTAAACCAAACCGGAGATCGACTCAAGTGGCTTTGATCTACTTCAGTACTGCAAAGAAATAGTGTTTCGAAGGCTATCTGGCCATGTTTCAGACTCCGTCTAAGTTTACAAATCAAAACAACAAGCTAAACTCCCGAGCGGAGTCGCCAAATTGTTGGAGAGGTAAATCCCCTCTACGGATAGAGGCGATCCC
>APFE031043521.1:5469-20701 GCA_000404065.3 Pinus taeda | reverse complement strand
ATCCCTACTAGCCCAGAACGGGTCTAGCAACAATCAAACAATGCTATCATGCAAGTTCCTAATTGCAAATAAAGAGTAGGTGATGAAGACCTACTTGAGATCCAACGCTTTAGTTTTTAGAAGAGATGTCGACCATGTTCCTTTGCCTTGGCCGGTCACGATGCTCCACTATCCACGTGAATGGACACCTGCACACAAAGATAACAACACAAAGACAAGCGTGAAATCTAATATATGCAATTATACATCAGTCAGAAAGGATATAATTCAACACCAACCATTACAAGTACAACGACAATGGAACCATAATGATAGTCATCTATTATTAATAATTCAACAAAGGAGAATACAACCAGCGTCTTGACGTCAAGTCCATCTTTGGCTGGGTGCTCAGCTACACAAGTCTTGCGAAAGCTTGAAGGGGTGAGGGAAAAGCTCTCTCTCTCTTTAGTGACAAAGTCTCCTTACTTAGGGAAAGCCTTATGGATACAAAGAAGGCTTCTTGCAACTCCAACCTTTTGATATCTTCCTTTCAGCACAAGTATTGCCACAAGAGTCAGAACTTTTAGAACTAGAACTAGCTTTCTCCAGCCATGGGAAAAAGCTTTTATAGAGGAAAAGGAAGAGATGAGGTCAATCCCCCACAATCATGGATTTGGCTTCATCACTTGGAAACTTCCATGGAATGGTGGCAAACAACTTTCCATCCAAGGAGATTTGAAGCAAAACCATCCTCACTCAACTTGGAATCAGTTTGGTGAATGAGGTGGAAAGAACCTTTAGAGGTTTGAGTGGTTGAAAACTTTGCCCGAAATGGTTGGCGCGATTGCGACTCTGGGACAGAGCACTAATGGCGCGCCCTTTCATTAGGATTTTCCCCATTGGCGCGGGTAAAACACAGGGCACCAACGCTAATGCAAAAGGGGCTATTTTTAGGGGCAATGAGCAGGAGATGTCTTATGGGCATATGAAGCTCATGTTTAGAGGTGAATAAGGCAAGTGGTTTCAAGTCTTGTCACTTCTCACAAGTCCCGGAATGGGTCCTCCAAGATGCGGAAGAGGGGTAACAAGGACGGTGACAAATGGTGACAAATTACTGTGTAACAATATGTAATGCAACAACCAACCAAGTGAGAAGCTTATCTGCACTTGGTCGAGTTTGCGTACAATAATGACTATCATACATCATTGAAAATGAGCCCATTTTAAGTATTGTATGGGTGGAAGTGTCCCACGCCCTCAAGATAGGGTTGACCGGAAGACAGATTGATGTTAGGTCCCGAAATGCTTAAGGAAATGGAGGAAATAGTTAAGAAGGTACGGTCCAATTTAAAGGCAGCTTAGGATAGGCAAAATAACGTTTCTCATTGGGAAAGGAAGTTTAAGGATTATCAAGTCGGTGATCATGTGTATGTGAGAATTTGAGCAAAAAAGAGCACATTACAATGGAGCGGGTGCACTAAGTTGGCACCCCGATTTTGTGGACCTTTTCAAGTCTTAGCAAGAATTGGGCCGGTAGCATACCAGCTCGCTCTACCGAGTCATATACGGGTCCACAATGTCTTCCATGTTTCCGTGTTAAAAAATATGTTTATGATCCTAAGCATGTAATCAGATGGCAGGGTATACAAGTAAGAATTATCTCCGGTAGATCAATCTAAATGTTAAAAAAAAAAAACTAATTTAGGATGTTGCATGTTTCAGGTCGAATCAGAAGGAGAAATCTTAGTCGAGCCACTGAGCATCCTCTACCGGAGAGAAGTAGTGTTGCGGAAACGAGCTATTACCCAAGTTAAAATGCAGTGGCAACACTTTGGGCCTAATGAGGCCACCTGGGAAGATGAAGAGCTCATGAAAAAGGCTTACTCAGGGCTGTTTATGGCCGAAAGACATCGGGCTGATGTCCAATTTTAGGAGGGGGAGATGTAATATCACCAGAATGTTGTAAATATTTTATTTACCAGTGAAAACAAACTGAAGGATGATGGTTATTATCTGTTTGAATTAATTAATATTTTTATTTTATTGAATGAAAATGAGAAATGATTTCCTAGTGAATAGGAGATCATGTAACCTCTGAGGACGGAAGTTAAAAGAAATAGTTGTTGGAACCCTAACTACCTCCCCTAACCGTGGAGGGCTTCCAGGAAAAGGAAGTGAGGGGAGGAAAATAATGCATTGTAGAGACAGGCAGTGGAAAAGGGGAAAAAGCTATGTCTGGTGATGATCAGATAGCAAGGGCGTAGAGCGCGAGCAACCTACAAAAGACTTCATATCGTTGAGCAAGCTAGGGGGGAGATTTGGTATCGAAAGATAATCTCATTGTCGGGTGGTTTGACTAGCTACAGAATCAGAGGTGACCTCTTCCTCTAGAGTTACTTACTTGGAAGCAACTTAGGTATGTGGTACCAACCAAAGACTGTGGTAATATTTGAACTGAATTAGAAGTGTTATTCTTCTGCAAGCAATAGGTTCCTAGAGTTTATAACCGAAATAAATATAGCAAGTTTCAAATACTTTCTTTATATACAAAGTTTACTATTTCCAAAAGATACTTGTAGCAAGTGAAACTATCGAGGTGGGTCATTCTCAATGAAGAAATTAGTTTATATTCTCTGTTTAAAAAAAACTATGTTCAGAGTGGAAAGTTGATTTCTATTTTGTTGAAAAACTCCATTCTGACAGTCTAAAGATTGCTCGTAGAATAATTCTGTTGCAAACAAAAAAATATAATTCTTTTACAATTCCATTCAATACGGAAATGAAAGATAAGACCATAGCGAGGAAAAACCAACTAGGCGACCTGGGCTAATGTATTTTCAAATATCAGAACTATATGATAATATAAGAACCCTAGGACTATGTACAGTTCCTAAATAAAACAACAGAAGTGGAAAATGCTTTCTCATATGCATGACTAAATAAAGAACTGATAATATCTGTCTCATTTGTAAGTAACCTAAAGACAAATGTAGAAGCAGATTAACCATCTTCTAGAGCAGATAGCAAGTCCAGGGTATGCGAAAGAAGGGTCGCTCTGCCCCGTGGTCAGGGTTATGAACTGCGTATGAGTCCAAGAATCCCTGAGTCCGAAGCATAATAGTGGAACCCTATCGAGTCATAACTAAACCTTTCGAGGGATGAAACCCTCATGATTATAAAGCCATAAGATTTGCAAAACATAAAAAGGCAGTCTTATAAAAGAAATTGGTGCCAAGGGAAAACATTAACACATTGACAATATATGAATAGGCTCTGATATTTACAAACCAGAATCACGCATAGTAAGAATAAAGCCAAAAATGCAAATGCGGTTATCAAAAAACTTTGTATTTGACATTCAATTTTATAGGTAAAGAACAGAACTCTATGCTAGCCGAGGCCACATTTCAACTTAAAATACATAGTTTCAACGCAATACTTCCTTGAAATTTGAACAGTCCCAACAAATATTTGTGCAAGCATAAAAGAATGACCAAACAAAGGTATTACATTTACACAATAGAGAAAAGGGTTCGATGCAGGTGGGCATAGTCCCAGCTATGCACCAGGTCATCCACATTATAACAGAGAAAATTCTATACAGTTCTTCAACTTGGAAATTCCAGTATAATTACAAAAATAATAAACTAGATAGAATCTAGATATTCCTGTGCAACAGAAAGCACCGAGTTCGTAAAGGGAACAATGCCCTTTATTAACAAATATTACACAGAAGAAAACCCCAGAAGGGAAGATCCTTCGACAAACTTGGGGAAAACCTCTTGAAACCCTAACCATTTGATTCTATATGCTGTCATTAAGACCAAGAAGCCATATAATATGTAGAGTATCGAGACCCAAACATCACCCTAAACCTTAATCCTTCAGCTTGAGGGCACCACGCCAGGATGAACTCTTACTTGGAAACCCTTAAATCCGTACGCTGCAGGAGCGCCTTTCCACCAATTGTAGCTGAGAGATTCGAGGCAGTCAACAGGCATCCTGCATGGTATCATAGCCATAAGGTATTCGATTAATGCAACTGATAAAAAAAATACACAATAATTGAGATAGCCAAGAAAAAAGGACAATGCCAGGAAGATTCCAACCCAAACATGTCTTACCCGGGAGATGTCAAAACTGCCACTAAAGGAGCACCTCTTCTTTTGAAATAGTTAAGAACCATAGTTGTACCCAGAACATCTTGCGAGTAGCATGAACCCACATAAAAAGAAAACATGATTAGAGCAACTGGTAAGCATGTAGTGCTTCCAGCTATGAATGTTTAAGAAAGTAAGCATGTAATAGCTCTGCGGAAACACAATTTACCTTAAAGGTCTTTTCCACTGCAAAAAACTGAGTTTGAACAATACCGACAACTTGAACGTAATTCTGTGTGCCCAATATACTGGAGCTGCTAATGGAAGGCGTAAACTAGAGCAGGCTCCACAAGAGAGCTGCGAAGCAAATGAGGTCAATCTCATCGCATTCCAAAGAAGACGTAAGTCCCAAGAAGGTCGCCCTTGTCGGATCGCGGGAGATATCATGCACGGTCGATGAGGGCAGGGTTTCCAAGTGGGTTGATGAGACTGGACCACCTACCCGAGCCACATACAGGATGAAGCGGGTAGAGTTAATAACATTCACAGCAGGCATGGCAAGTCTAACGACCTGTAGTTCCTCGGCATGCGGGTGAACGAGTGTGCGCATAGGTGAGGCTTGAACGAGCGACGGACGAGCTGAACGGAATGCAGTTACGGGATGTGAGCTATTTTTGTACTGCGATGATACTTATGCACACAAGGGAAGGGAGAGCGAGCTTGTTTATAGGCATGGTAGCATGTGCGAACATGTATGGAGGTTGACCTTTGAATGTGGGCAAAGTCGACGGTGCGTTGAAGCTTTTGCAATGGCGTTAGGGCATTGGGCGAGTCGGCTGGGCAGTCAGACTTCGCCCTACGCATGTGTATATATTGGATGAGCGTGGAGCTCATTCCACCATTAATCACTCGCTCATCTTCTTCACTCTAAGGGAGAAAGGCGCAGATTTAGTGCGCAGTACTAAGAGGAAGGCGCAGACTTGGATGCGCCCATTCTTGGGCACGGTTGCACGAAGGTGACTCGCTTTGTCTTAGTTGTGGGTGAAGGTGCGAGCAAGAGTGCCCGGTGGTTGGTTGAAGGCGTGCACAGGTGTGTGGCGTCTGACGGACGGTTGTGGCGTGCATAGGTGTGGTGCCCAGTTTGTGCGAAGGTTTGTGCGACGACTTGGCATGAGTGTCTTAGTGACTCGAGTGAGCGCCCGCCCCTCGTGCAAGTGTGCACGGTGACTTGGTGAAGTGTTGAGATTGTGGATGGCGGTGTCTCTCGGTTGGAGGCACCCGTGTGTAGTGACTTGGAGGTGCGCCCGAGTTGGGAAAACAACACGATCGTGCGACAAGGTGAACGAAGAATTGGTGAGTCGTGCAACGACCGTGCGGAAGTGCCGTCGAGCTAGGCAACCGAGTTTTGTCTTTGATTTTAAAATTGACTAAGTATGAAACTTGGGCTTACCAAGTATACTTGTAAAATCTTGTAAAAACTGTTGTATAATATATTGCTCGGCAGACTCATTGTTGAGGGAGTTGCCCCTCCCTTTATACTGTGCAATTGTGTTCATTGTTTATAATTGTTGTTGATAATGAATGTGTATGGGTGTTCATTGGTATAAAGGATAAATAAATAATACTTGGTTGAGAAACATAAACTAAGTAGGAGTAAGTGGTTAGGCGTAGTTCACAAACATAAGTATTGGTGAAAAGAAAGTGTTCGGTGGTGCCACACCTCGCCAAGAGCAGTTGAGAGACTACCGTTAGGCTTTGGGGCGTGACAGGTGGTATTAGAGCTGGTGAAGTGCAGAGGAAATTTGCAGACGAAGCTGATCCCACTGCACTATCGTGAAAGGTGGTATCAGAGCTCGGTGCCGTGGATTTGGTGCTGGTGTTGAAGCATTGAAGCTAATACACACCTGCACTATCATGACAGTTGGTATTAGAGCTCGTGAAGTGCAACGGAAATTTGTGGGCGAAGTTGATCCCACTGCACTATCGTGATAGTTGGTATCAGAGCTCGTTTGGAGTTGGTGCTAGAGCAGGGTTTCTCATGAAGAAGTGACAGTAGTGACAGGTACTTGCAGGTGAAAGTGGTTGGTGAAAACTTCCTGATAAGTGTTGCATCAAGGACTTGGATTGCAGGCATCTTGGTGAAGCTCTTGTATGGTTGAAACTAGATTGAAAAGAGGAAGGAGACTGTTAGCAATGGTTGAATCTCAGGCTGGGTCTAGTCATGGTGCGAAGGGCACTACTATTGGGTTCATTGAGAAAGTTTTGGAGAAGATGGAGGACATGGAAGCCTTCTGGACTAAGAAGTTGGAATTTTTCAAAAAAGAGCAAGAGGTCAATTTGAAGACGAAGGAAGATCTCGAGGAACTCCGAACTCAACACGAGTACATTGATCTTATGTGTACACAACTTGAAGTAAGGGTCAAGGAGGTTGAAGAAGCAAGGGACCAGGTTCTTGCCGAGATTGTGGACTTGAATAAATATCTTGACGAAGCCAGAGATGAGATCGTGGTGTTGAAGAAGGCCGTGAGGCATAACTCAGGAAGAGGAGTGCCTCATGTGAAAGTCAAGGAATTGGAATCTTACGATGGTAAAAGGAGTGCGAAGACTCTTGGCAAATTTCTAAGGGGCATGGAGCAATACTTGGAATGATTGGGTCTATCTGATGATGAGATGAAGGTCAAGGTACCTTCTCAGCTCTTAACAAAGGATGCAAAGATGTGGTGGCGAAGGCGGATGGATCAGATTGCCAATGGCAGTGCTAGTGACATTACTTCATGGGATGAGATGAAGGGACCTTTGCAAGCCCATCTCAGTTCTCAAGATGAAACGTGGGAAGCAAGGATGAAGATAAAATTCATAAAGCAGACATGGAACCTTCAGACATATGAGCGGGAGTTTGCAAGTGTGGTCCTAGAACTTCATGACATGGCAGAGAGGGACAAGGTGTTCAATTTCATTATCGTGTTGAAGCCTTGGGCATGCAATGAAGTGAAGAGACAGAGGATTAGAAAAGTTGAAGAAGCTTATACTGTTGTGGACAGGTTGGTGGAGCATTATGACGAGACTTCTGATGATAGGAAGAAGAAGTCTAACAAGATGAAAGATAAGAAGAAAGAGGATGCTTCAAAATAAGATGATAGTTCGAAGATAAAGAAAGCCTTGAAGTGTTGGATATGTCCGGAACCACATACGGTGAAGAATTGTCGTTCTAGACCGAAAGTGGTTGCGATTGCACAATCTAATGTGAAGAATGAAGAAGTTTCTATGGGGATGATGCACATCCTCGGTGCTGCTGCTGCTACAGAGGTGATCTCTCCGAGGGATCCTAAGAGGAATAAGTTGGAGTATGTTCGGATGAAGGTTGGAGATGCTGATGTACTCACTATGGTGGATAGTGGGGCTTCTCATAACTTCATGGGGGAAGATACTGCGAGAAGGATTGGGCTAAAATTTTTTCTGGTGAAGGCACAGATGAAGACAGTGAATTCTCCTCCAGATGAAGTTCTTGGTGTAGCTGAAAAGGTGGACACAACACTTGGTGAGTGGACAGGGAAGGTTGACTTCACTATAGTGTGGATAGATGACTATGAGGCTGTGCTGGGAATGGAATTCATAAAACAGTTTGATGCTATGATTGTTCCACATTTGAAGAAGCTGTACATTTACGATGGAAGGGAGGATGTACCCATTGGTGCGCCTACCATTTGAGTGACAAGGCCTGTTTGTAAGTTGGAAGTGATGCAAATGGAGGATGAGAAGCGGATGGAAGATATGAGTAATAAGTTGTCCATGGTTGAGACAAAGCTTACCGAGCAGTCATTGGTCATCAAGACTCTTTTAGATAGTATCTTGGATTTATCAAGAAGGCTAGAAGAGGTCGAGGATGATGATGATGATAATGATGAGGCATATGTGAGGCCGAATGTCCGAGAGGAGGATCGGGTCACTTATCTACAGTGGATGGAGATTGAGGATCTTGACAGATGGATTGAGATGATTATTGAGGGTGAGCCTTCAGGCTCTACTCCCTCCACATCTTCTTAGATGGACAAGAAGATGGGGCTCATTGTTAGCTGCTCATGGAAGTAAGTCCTTAAAACAGGTTGAGTAGGGATGGCTTGACATCAAGCATCATGACATGTTGCAGATGGGATGGAGTTTCCATGGACGTGAGCATGGTGGTGAGATTCTTCGTGAGTCCGAAATGTGGCAGAATCCGAGATAGACTGGTGAAGGCATACGGATGTTCACTCTCATGGCTTGAGCATGACAGTTGGATTAGCTACCCAACTAATTCAAACATGGGGTCCGAAAGAGAATGAAGAGATGTTGGCATGAGGCAGATGAGGAGGACAATTCACAAAATGAGGATGACACATGGTGGAGATGGTAGTTCTACATATGTTGCAGGGATGTTTGCAGTATGTGGAGGAGTTGACATCATGGACCGAGGATGAGACACACATTGTTGATGATCTTGGTGGATTGCTACTAGGATGGTATGTTGTCAAGGACGACAACGATTTCGAGTGGAGGAGGATGTAATGACCTACAGTTCCTGGGCGCGCAGGTGAACAGGCGTGCGCACGATTCAGGCTTGAACGAGCAACGGATGAGATGAACGGACTGCGGTTACGGGATGTGAGCTCTTCCTGTAGTGTGATGATACTTATGCGCACAAGGGAAGGGAGAGACAGCTTGTTTATATGCGTGGTAGCATGCGAAAACATGTATGGAGGCTGACCTTTGAACGTGGGCAAAGCGAACGATGCGTTGAAACTTTTGCGATGGCGTTGGGGCATTGGGCGAGTCAGTTGGGTAGCCAGACTTTGCCCTACGCATGTGTATATATTGGATGAGCGTGGAGCTCATTCCAGCATCAATCACTCACTCATCTTCTTCGCTCTAAGGTAGAAAGGCACAGATTTAGTGCGCAGTACTAAGAGGAAGGTGCATATTTGGATGTGCCCATTCTTAGGCATAGTTGCACGGAGGTTACTCGCTTTGTCTCAGTTGTGGGTGAAGGTGCAGGCAAGAGCACCCGGTAGTTGGGTGAAGGTGTGCATGGGCGTGTGGCGCTTGACGAACGGTTGTCGCATGCACGGGTGTGGTGCCTGCTTTGTGCGAAGGTTTGTGTGATGACTTGGCACGGGTGTCTTGGTGACTTGGGTGAGTGCCTGCCCATCGTGCAAGTGTGCACGGTGACTTGGTGAAGTGTTGAGATTGTGGACGGAGGTGTGTCTCGGTTGGAGGCGCCTATGTGTGGCAACTTGGAGGTGCGCTCGAGTTGGGAAAACAACACAATCGTGCGACAAGGTGAACGAAGCGTTGGTGAGTCATGCGGCGACCGTGCGGAGGTGCCGACGAGCTAAGCAACCGAGTTTTGCCTTGGATTGTAAAATTGGCTAAGTATGAAACTTGGGCTTACAAAGTCTACTTGTAAAAGATTGTAAAAACTGTTGTATAATATATTGTTGGGCAGACTCATTGTTGAGGGAGTTGCCCCTCCCTTTATACTGTGCAATTGTGTTCATCGTTTATAATTGTTGTTGATAATGAATGTGTATGGGTCTTCATTGGTATAAAGGATAAAGAAATAATACTTGGTTTAGAAACACAAACTAAGTAGGAGTAAGTGGTTAGGAGTAGTCCACAAACATCAGTATTGGTGAAAAGAAAGTGTTTGGTGGTGCCGCATCTCGCCAAGAGCAGTTGAAAGACTACCATTAGACTTGGGGAAGCGACAGCAAGCCACCTGATGACAAAAGCATAAAACGAAAATTAAAGTCTATTTGCAAGCAGTGTGGACCACCAAGCATGAAACCAAACCCTTGGAATTAAAGTGCTTATTAATGATGCTAGTATAATAGTGATTACAACAAAATATAGAGTTGGGTGTATACCAAGAATTCAATATTGTGGAGAAACTTTATAGTTACAGTAATTCTTTTTATGATGTACGTAATTTCTATAGTTTAATAAGGTGGAGTCATTACACAGAACCATCCACAGACATCAAATGCAGAGAGATTGGACATTTGCAAAACCCTCAACCGCGAGAAGCTATCATAGGGGACTACATACATCAACTGTAGGTAAACCATCAAATGTGCATGTATGCACGCCAAATTTTGTAACATGTATATAGAAATTATAGTCTATGAAAACAATTTCCCTTTTTAATGTTTTAAATTAGACGCATTCGAACGGCTGCCAAATGTGAAGCTTGTTTTTCATATATAACATCTAAGTAGGTGTTTGACACTCCCCCTCTTAATTATTTTAGGTATTATTGTGTGTTCATACTTTTACCTTCCATGAAAGTGAGTTGAATTATCTCACAATTTTGAGATGTTGATATTAAGTTTTAGATTCATATAGTTTATAATGTGCTTTTAGATTTAATGTTCTTTGAAGGAGGTCTTGCTGCAAATTCCCAAATCAAAGGAGCGGACGAGACAGATAGCAAGAAGCAGCGGAAGACCTTATACAAAGGTATAAAATGATGCAAACGAAAATGGGCTGTAGAAGTCAGGGATCCCATCGAAGGCGTGAATGTTTGCGTTGGTACATATGATACACAGTTAGAAGCTGCTCTAGCATATGATGCAGAAGCCAAGAGGAGAAGAGGGAATAAAGCCAGGCTCATTTTTCCTGATGAGGCACCTCCTAAAAAGCCTCATCCCAAAAAGAGTAGGAAGACATGTAAGAGTAAGAAGACATATGAGAGTGAGAAGACATATAAATGCACACACTTGCCAGGACGTTCAGCAAGCTCAGGTGATGCTCAGGGAAGAAATTCCAATGTGGAAGCTAGTGCAAGATTTTTGAATGGGGTCCGTCAGATCTTTCAATCTGATTCACCCTTACAATGTAGATCGGTTGAGTCACCAATACCAGGGTATATGCATATCAGCTCAGTTGAAACACCACTTATAACATTTCATGATCAGGTGCAAGGCATCAATTATGAGAACTTAATGACACCACCCTTACAAAGTAGATTTGGTGACTCACCTATACCAAGGGATATGCATATCAGCTCAGTTGAAACACCACTTGTACCATTTCATGATCAGGTGTAAGGCATCAATTCTGAGAATTTCATGTCAGAATTTAGAAATGTCAACCTCCCTAATTAGACAACCACTTTCCAAACTGTTTCATAAAGTGCAAGATGCCAACTAAAAATTGCAACCTCTACCAACAAAAAAAATTACAACCTTTTCTCAGTAAAGAGAAATACCTCCTTTTCACAAATGTTGAGTGCATTGAATATCCCTTTGCACACACATTGGAAAAATCAAATAAATGGATACAAAGGAGTTATCAATTTCTATTGCTTTGAAACTTCAATATAAGTCTGTTTGAGTTTTATTGTAAGGAAAGCCTCGAGTTTTAGGGTAAGGTAATCCCTTTTTGAAAACCGTTGGAACTTAACCCAATGACTACATAATTATCAATTGCCAAATGTTTATTTCAGTTCCGAAGTATCATCAATCTAAAGCTTTACAAGTCCAAAATAAAAGCTAATACCTTTTGACCTTTAACGAGTGAACAATAGAGGTTATGCCCAAGATTTCCTCTCTAGTCCAACGTTAAAGAACAATGAATCATATCAACCTAAAGCTTTAAAAGTCTAGAATAAAAGCTAACACCTTTCTTCAACCAGTCAACATAGACAGTTATGCCCAAAGTTTTTCAAGTGAAAGAACAATGAATCATTTATGCAGAACTGTGAAATGATAATAAAAAATATATCTAACCATAATCAAACATGTATCTAACTTAGTATTCATGTTATATATGAAATAATGGCGGAGACTTTAAAGAGTATCGCTTTACAATTATCCTTAAAACATTTTCATTACTTTATGTAAATAGAGAGTGACAAAGAATAATGAGAGAAATCAAACATTCAGTCTAGGGAAATACATATTAATAGTCTAGCGAATAAAAGGGAAGTCAAACATTCCAAAGAATTATGGGGAATATAAATCTAATAGTTAGGGAACATACTCATCAGATTAATAATCTAACAAATAAAAGGAAGTCAAACATTCCAAAGAATTATGGAGAATATAAATCTAATAGTTAGGGAAGATACTCATCGAACACACATGGGATTGGTGAATTCTTATAACTTCCCTATTAAGCAGAAAATTAGAAGTCCCACTTTAGCATCGCAAGCACTCAGAGCTCATAAGCTCATAAGATTTCTTCACGAGCCCATTCCTGCGCAAGGAGGCAAGGATGCATAGAAGGATGGAACTGTGAACTTACTATTTCCATGCACATTTGAAATCTAATGGAAAACCAATATTTGTTGATGATAACTAAACAAGCTTGTGAACCCCAAAAGTTAAGAATAAGAATCTGATAACGAAAAGGGAAAAATAATACTAATTACAAATGTATAGCAACCATCTTCCATTCATAGGGGTTTGGTTTCTTGATAAATAGGAGGATAAATAGAGTGTTAAAATTCTCACCAATCTATTGAAATAAAGTTAATGTAATGTACTATAATTTGTACATATAGTTGAATGAGGTATTATAATATTCATAATATTTTAGTGTAGGCTATCTTTACTTGCACTTAAGGTATTAGAGATTTTGACAATTTAACTTTAAAATTGGAAGTCATCTTGTCATTTTACTTATTATAACACACACATCAAATTTGACATTGAACAATTTTCAATAATTGTCAAATACGTTACGAAATCTAAAATAGGTAAAATACGTCTCACACGACGTCAATTTCCAGCCTGAGACCACCCATTTAAATTCAAATTCAGATCTAATCCAAAAAATAATAACAATAAGAATTCATTGGAATTTTATGTCTTTAAATAGGCTACATTAGAGAAGAGAAGGATGCCATGGGAAAATCCATGGCTTAAGAATACCATGGGAAAATCCAGGGTCAAGCTCCATCGTTGATGTAGCAATCACCAATCTCTAGTGTTCATAAACCATGGCAAGCTCCATCCAATCTCCAGTGTCCTTGAACCAATGCAAGCTCATCACCAATCTCTAGTGTCCCTAAACCAAGGCAAGCTCCATCCAATCTCTAGTGTCCTTGAACCAAGGCAAGATCCATCTAATCTCGAGTGTCCCTGAACCAAGGCAAGCTCCATCATTTATGTAGCAATCACCAATCTCGAGTGTCCCTGAACCACACAGAAAATTTTATTATTCCAAAACATATGAGACTAATCCAAAAACTAATAACAATAAAAATTCATTGCAATTTTAAGTCTTTAAATAGGCTATATTAGAGAAGGATACCATGGACAAATCCATGGCTCAAGAATACCATGGGAAAAACCAGGGCTGTCAAAACCCATGGTTTATTATAAATTATAAGCTATATATAGAATTTTAGGGTTAAATTTAATTTATATTGTCAAGAGGCACTTTCAAGCCGAATATAGTAGAGATGTAACAAAATGTTTTGCGTTTTGACTAAATCAAATTACATAAAAATAAAAATTAAAGAAAAAATTTCATGTAATGTAAATATTTTACTTTGTCAAAATAAAAGAAAGGAATAAAAAAATAAAAAAATAACCCTATAAAAATCAAATAAAAATAAAAATGCCCATGGTATTGACCCATGGTATTGAAAAGCCATGGTATTGACCCATGGTACTGAAAATCCATGGTATTGGCCCATGGTATTCATATGGAATATAACTTATTTAAAAGAGAAAATTAATATATCGAAACAATTCACCAAAACTACAAATTTAATTATTATAATCACTTTAAAATCCATAGTTCAAATACTTGGCACTAAAGTGTATTTATGACACCACATTAACATGTTAGTATTGATACTCTGGCTCCCTCCCGATGGAGGAACAAAATATGGAGACTAAACCACCCTCCTAAATATATTTTCTTTATGTGCTCCCATTTATTCTTTTATTGTTCCTTGTCCAAAAAAATATGGAAGAAAATAAGTTAAATGGAACAACAACACTTATCCTTAGAAACAAAATATGTGGAAGAAAATCTCAAAGGTTGTTAGCAAATTACAAAATTCTAAAACACAAGAAAGTTGAATTTGAATCAGTCTCTCATTTATTCATTTATTGTGTTTTTCTAAAAAAATTATAAAAAAAAATAAGCCAAATACAAAAAACAACATTTATCTTTGAACACAAAATATGTGGAAAAAAATCTCAAAAACTATTTGCAAATTACAAAATTCCAAAACAAAACGAATAAAAGTACTTATGAACAACTTATGGTTAAACAAAATATGTGGAAGAAAATCTCAAAACCTATTTCCACATTACAAAATTCCAAAACATAATGCAATCAAAGCACTTATCAAACAACTTTTATCCACACTAATAGATATCAAACAAATATCGAGGGAAATAATCACTCCCTCATTCATGAAGCCTTCATTCAAACATACTTCCCTTGGGATTTTCTTGATGGTGCAGCTCAAGGTTTTAGTCGTGTGAGAGGAGTGCGAGAGGAGTTAGTGGGATTTTAGATATGAATTTTAACATTTTTTTTAGCATATGTATGTTAATATTGGTTTAACTTTAAACAATTTTGCAAAGTTATTTTCTTTAAACTAATTTTAGAATTGGTAAAAGAACAAGGATTTCAAAAATTGCATATCTATAGGACCCAATGAATTTAATCACGTGGATGATAACAATAACTCAATTATAAAATTACTCACTTCTTCTTAAAAAAAATTACTTATTTCTTCCTTAAAAAAATTGTAATCTACCACATCTTTCTTTGATATCTCTTGAGCATGTCTAGAGACACAACTAGATTTGGACCAAAGCACATGCAAGGTTAAAAAAAAAGTTGAGTAGGTCCAAAAATATATTCTTTACCTTTGGAAATAATTGACATATTTGTTTCGTTTACTAATATTTGATCTTTCTTTCTTTCTTTTTTTTTTTTGCAAAAACTATGATTTTTGTTTCTGGATATATATGTTTATATGATAGTGTTCTTTACCATGAAATACCAAAATTTTGGAACATTATATAATGATGTACCTAAATGTATAAAATTGCAACTATTTCAATGAAGGTTGCTTTTTTTTTTTTCCGTTTTGATGATTTCAAAAAGCCTTATTTCTTTCCATAAGAAAAAAACATGTTAAA